>JAPYYM010003049.1:0-11596 GCA_028534135.1 Potos flavus
AAATAAATAAACAAGCTACCTCCATCTCCAGGGAAGATGAATATTTTATTTTTTTAAGATTTATTTATTTATTTGAGAGGGTGGGGTGGGAGGCAGAGGGAGAAAGAGAGGGAGGATCTCAAGTAAATTCTCTGCTGGGTGTGGAGCCCAATGCAGAGCTTGATCCCAGGACCCTGAGATCATGACCTGAGCTGAAATCAAGAGTCGGCTGCTTAACAAACTGAGCCACCCAGGCATCCCCGGAAGATGAATATTTTCAATGAGGTATAGATCACTCCACTATATCTTTTTCACCTGTACAAAAAGCACCCCCACACTGACCACTTGGGGCCAAGGTCCAGAGGGGCACCTTACTTGCTTCTGAGAGGTGGGTCTCAACCTGGGGATGATTTTGGCCCCCAAGGCACATTTGGCTCATGTCTGGGACATTTTGGGGTACACCTAAGTACCTCTACTGGCAAAGGCAGCAATACTGCTAAATACTGCACAGAACAGCTTCTCGTCCCCAACAAACACTTGGCCCATCTAAAACGTCAGGGGCGTGGAGATAAAGAAGCCTTGGTCTGTAGGCACATCTGGCCCCCATTTCATTAGTGAATAGGACAGCAATGGCAGACGTTGTTCGTATGTGGTCCAGTTTGATTTTACCCCGTTAGCATCTCTATAGGCGAGGACGCTGAGGCCCCGGTAGTTAATTGCTTGTGGGCAGTTGCACGGATGGTGGCAGAGCTGGACTAATCCCGGATCCGTCTGCCTCCTGAGACCTTCAGAAGACACAGTGCCACACCCCGAGGCTGGATGCGGATGCGGAAGGCATCACGGACATCAAGGCTCTCCCTCGGAGCTACAGTCTCCAGCCCAGCGCATATTTCGAGCCAAGTAAATCCAGGCAATATCTTGTATGACTTCAGGTTTCACTGTAAACACAAACCTCAGGAACTGTGGGTTGAACATTTTCTTGAGATTTGCCATGCTGAATCCATTTGCAATGGAACCTGGTTTCCCCTAGTTTTGACCCCTGCAAAGAGGACAAACCTTGTATGTTCAGCCAACTGTCATCGTTGAGAAATTCACACGAAACACACATGAAAAGGCCAGCTCCTGGGAGACTCTCAGGAAATGGATGATCCTTGTGAATTCCAGCAGGTGAAATTGGCTCGGAGGCACAAGAAAATTCTATACTGTTTCCTTTCAAGGGCTGGTCCCAAACCAGGTGCCTCAGGGCATATAGTTTTCTTATATTCGTCACAGTTTTGAAGAGCCCAAGGAAAGAAAATAAACATATTCGTTAAGAACTGATTATCATTTCTCTAACTGAAAGAGTTGTCCTCCGACATACCGACGGGGCCCGTGGAAGGGGCTGGAGCTTTAGCGTGGGTTGGAGAGCCCACGTGTATTGCAGGTGCGGAGAATGAGGCACAGAAAGAAAGGATTGGCTCCAGGTGCTCATTGGGCTACAGCAGACCCCTGATTCCGAGGACATTCTAGAACAAGGCTACTCTGATACAAGACGCAGCCTAACATTTTCTTACAGGATTTTTTCCCAGGCCAAGGCACTAAATAATATCATGACCAGTAGTGTCTCCAACTGAGGAGAGTGAAGGGAGTGGAGATAAGTATGGGAAAGTATTCCTTTTTCACAGCTATTTCAAGGATACTCTCCAGACCAATGGTGCTAAAAGGGCCTCAAAGGGTGTTCACTCCAATTCCCATCCCACTCTACCCATCTTGCAGACGGGAAGAGTGAGATCAAGAATGGTAAAGTTTTGGGGCGCCTGGGTGGCTCAGTCTGTTAAGCGTCCAACTCTTGATTTCAGCTCACATCATGATCTCAGGGTCCTGGGATCAAGCCCCCCGTTGGGCTCTGTGCTTAGCAGGGAGTACTTGAGATTGTCTCTCTCCCTCTCCCTCTGCCCCTGCCCCTACTTTCTCTCTCTCTCTCTCTCTCTCTCTCTCAAAAATAAATAAATAAATCTTAAAAAAAAAAAAAAAAAAAGAATGGTAAAGTTTCTTGAGCAGATACATGGTCATACTCAAATGCCAGGTGCTCCAAAAGGAAATAGTCACATAGGTAAACACAGGAGAGGTGACGGAGAAAGGGAAGAACAGAACTGATAGTATAGAAAACCAAATCAGTGAAACAGAGCATTGGCTGGGGAAATCCCCCCCATCACCCGAGAAAAGGATCAATAAACAAATGTGATGAGCAAAATGATAGAAGGCAAGAAAACTCGGTCGTGGTGACCCAGGATCTGTGCAACAAGAATTCCAGACAGCCCAGGTCAGACAGAGGTCAGCACTAACTTGAGGACTAAGAGAAAAACAATTTTCCTGAGATGACTATCTCTCTTTGTGTTGAGTGTTTGTGTTGTAAGTATTGGACAGAGTTAAAGAGCCCAGTGCCTTAGTGATTTCTTTTTTAATCTAAAAGATGAAAACAAACAAACAAAAATTGCTAGCATCCTCACTAAGGAAACAATGATTTGGCACCAGAACTTTCCTCCACATCCCAAATAACAGAACCTGTCAGAGCATTCTCCATAAACTAAGAAAAACAGTTAGTGACCCAAGAACCTACCCTTGCCAACAAACTGCTCATTGATGAAGTGGGGAAAAGGGATTTCCAAAAAAGCAAGGTATTTCCAGGTTTATCCCTCACGTGCCTTTGGGGAAGGAACAAATGACCTTGAAAGAAATTCTCTAGATAACTAAAAACTCTATCAAAATGAACAAAAGCCATGAATAACAGTGACGTTAAAGATATATATATTTAATCTCACTGATAAACAATGAAATGCAAATTAAAATAAATGGGTATCATGTTTGCCTAGCAAATTGCTGTAAACTATTTACTATGGATTCAAAGTTACTTATCTGACATCTCTGAGACCAGGTATGTTTCCAAATTTAGAAATTTTCAGATGCTAGAAAGGAACTTTGTTGCATGCGGGGCATTTCAGCAGCCCTCCTGCTATGGTCTGAACCCAAAAAAATGTCTAGAGCAGTATTTCAAAATCCAATACCATTTACAGCTGGGACAAAGGAGGAGCAAAGTGGCGCAGACGAAGTGGCTGGGACTTAATCCTGAGGCAGCCTGACCTCAAAGACTCTTCCCATGGCCCAGGCTTTGACGCTGTGTGTTCTTTGTGGGTTTTCCCGGTAAGTTCTATCTTTGAGAAATCAGGTGGGCTTAAGTGTGAATATCAGGACTGTTCAAATAAGTAAAATCACCATCGGGGGAAAATGATCAGAAAGAATAAGGGTTGTTTGCCTAGTTGCATTCTGCTGACCGAATTACATATGTAATGCCTTGGGACTTCAGCTGAGCTGAGGGGATGCTGCCGTCCCCCCTGGAGGACAAGAAAAAGGTCACCTGTGAGGAAACCAACCACGGGCACTGTGTGCCAAGAGGACAGAAAGCTCTATCCCAGCTTCTGCAAATCTAGTTCTTTCTACAGAACACAAAAGATGGATTTGGCTTTGATGCTACATAGAAACCCAAAACTTTTCATTGAGGCGTAATAAATATTAATTTTCTGGTCTCAAAAGTATTTATTCATCACCACTGGTTTAACGAGGGGCTGTGTTCTCAAGGTAAAAAAAAAAATCTTCTGTGCTCCCTGATCAAGTCAATCTTGCTCGCAATAACTCACCATCCCTCACAGACTCTGTCCTTCGGTTTACTCATCACTCTGGCTTTCAGGATGCAACATCAGCCACGTTGGCTCCTCAGTGGACTGCTGGGTACAGGACAGATCCCTCCATGCTCTTGTAAAATATTCCACATGAAAGAAATAATTCTAAATCCTGCCCCCTGCACACACACCCATCCCCTTAGAGCCTTGGGGAGCAGTGGAAAGGGAATTGTTTGCAGATTTGTAGAGACTTGAGAGACTGTCCTTCAAGGGCCGAAGGCAAAATAATGCCCTTCAGACACACGAAAGCTAAAAGAATTCAGTACCAGCAGACCTGCACCACAAGAACCGTTAAAAGAAGTTGTTTGTGCACAAGGAAAATGATACTAAATGAAAATTGAGATCCACACAAAGGAATGAAAAGGGCCAGAAACGGTAACTCCATGGATAAATATAAAGATGTCTTTCTTATTTAAAACTCTTTCAAAGATAATCGACTGCTTAAAGGAAACATAAAAATGTATTGTGGGATCTAGAGCATAAGTAGAAGTACAGTGCATGACAAGAACACGAAGGGCAGGAGACAGGAAATGGAAGTACCCTGTTGCGAGTTTCTTATACCATTACATGAACTGGAATGTGTCCCTCGAAGGCCATGATAAATTAAAAATGCATATTAAAAACCCTAAAGCAACTATTAAAATAATTCAACAAAAAGTTAAGGCTAATACGCCAATAGAGGAGACAAAATAGAATCATAATCAAAATATTCTGTCCAAAGGAAGGCAGAAAAGAAGGGGCAGTGGGGACAAAGAACAAATGAAGCCAACAGAAAACCAGGAGCAATAGTAGATTTAAACCTCACCATATCAATAGTGGCATTAAAATTAATGATCTAACACGACAATTAAGAGGCAGAATTTGTCAGATTGAATTCAAAACAAGACAAAACAACTCTGTGACATCTCTATGCTGCCTACCAAAAAAAAAAAAAAATACCTTAAATATGAAGACACAGGTTAAAAGTAAAACCACAGGAAAAAATATTCCATACTAACACTAAACAAAAGAAAGTGGGTGTGGCCGTATTAATAGCAGACAAAGTGGATTTCAGAATAAGAATAACGAAGGGAAAGCTAAGGTAATCTCATAATGAAAAGGAAATCTCATAATGAATCTCATAATCAAAAGTACATTCTAATCCTAAATGTTTATGCATTTAGCAACAAAATTTCAAAGTATGTGGAGCACACTGTTAAAACTGCTTGGAGAAAGGGACAAATTCACAATTTTATTTGAAGAGCTCAAAATCCTCTTCTCAGTAATTGACGGAACAAGTAGACAGAAAACCATTAATAATACTTGAACACTACCAACCAACTTGATCAAATTGACATTTGCAGAGCACTTTACCCTTCAATACCCAGCAGGATACACTTTCCTTTCCAGGGCAAATGAAACAGTCCCCCAGATAGAACATATTCTGAGCCATCAAACAAGTCTCAATAACCCAAGTCCTACAAAGTATGATCACTGACCACAATGGAATCAAATTAAAAATCAATAACACAAAGATATCCAGAGAATCTACAAGAATTTGGAAACTAAACAACACACGTCTAATAACTCCTGGGTCAAAGGAGAAACCAAAAGGAAAATTAGAAAGTAGTATACTACATCAAAAACTAGTGAAGTAGAGTATGGTGACTAACATAACATAATAGAAAAAAAGAAATATATTTTCCTAAAAAAAAAAAAAAGTACAAACTGAATGAAAATGAAAACAATCAAAATTTGTAGGATACTGCTAGACAGCACTCAGGGTGAAATGTGCAGCTTTAAATGCCTATATTTGAAAAGAAGAAAGTAAGTTCTCAACTCAATAATCTCAGCTTCTGCCATAAAAAAAAAAAAATACCTGAAGAAGAACAAATAAACCAAAATTAAGCAGACAAAAATGAAATAAAAACAATCAGAGGAGAAATCAAAGAAATAGCAAAACACCAGAAAAAAATTGATAAAACCAAAAACTGGTTCTTCGGAAAGATCAACAAAATTGATGAAACTCTAGCCAGACAGACTAGGAAAAGTAGAAGAAACAAATTACCAATATCAGAAATAAGAGTGGTAACATCAGTACAAATTCTACAGATATTAAAAGGATAATTAGGAAACATTATTTAAAATGTTATTGACGTGATAAAAATATTCTGGTGGGTACAGAACTATTTTGTTTTTTAAAATTCATATAGAACTATACACCTATAAAAGGTAAACTTTAGTGTATGTACCTCATGACTTAAAAAAGCATTGTACTGAATGAAAAGGCTAGATATAAAAGACTGAATACTGTATGATTCCATTATGTGATGTTCTAGAAAAGTAAACCACAGGTACAGAAAACAGATCAGTGGTTGTCAGAGGTTTGGTGTAAGAAGGAGATTAGCTGCAAAGGACTGTGAAAGAACTTTTGTGGTGATGAATTTACCCTTATTTTGCTTGTATATTTTGGTAGAGTTTACACGATTTTATACATTTTTCAAAACACACATCAACTGGACACTTAATAAAGCTGAATTTTTATTATGCAAATTATACCTCAATAAATGAATGAAAGAAATAAAAAAAAAGTTATGCCAACAGAATCAATAATTTAGATGAAATGGACAAACTGCCAACTTACACAAGAAGAAATAAATTACCCAAAAACACTTTAACTTTTTTTTTTTTAAGATTTTTTATTTATTTATCTGACACAGAGAGAGAGATCACAAGTAGGCAGAGAGGCAGGCAGAGAGAGAGGGGGAAGCAGGCTCCCTGCTGAGCAGAGAGCCCGATGTGGGGCTCAATCCCAGGACCCTGAGATCATGACCTGAGCTGAAGGCAGAGGCTTTAACCCACTGAGCCACCCAGGCGCTCCTAAAAACACTTTAACTTTTAAGGATGTTGAAATTCTACTCAAAAACTTTCCCAATAGAAATGACCAGGCACAGATGTCTTTACTGGTGAATCCCACTTGAACATTACAGAGAGTGATAATACCGAACTCTTTCAGAAAATAGAAAAGGAAAAAAAAAAAAAAAATAGAAGAGGAAGGAAGATTTCTCAGTTCATTCTATGAATCCCTGATACCAAAACAGAATTAAGATATTACAAGAGAAGAAAACTATAGTACAATATCCCATATGAAAATAAATGCAGGGGCGCCTGGGTGGCTCAGTGGGTTAAAGCCTCTGCCTTCGGCTCAGGTCATGATCTCAGGGTCGTGGGATCGAGCCCCACATCGGGCTCTCTGCTCAGCAGGGAGCCTGCTTCCACCTCTCTCTCTGCTTGCCTCTCTGCCTACTTGTGATCTCTCTCTCTCTCTCTGTCAAATAAATAAATAAAATATTTTTTTTTAATTTAAAAAAAAGAAAAGAAATGCAAAACTTTTTTAAAATGTAGCAAACTGAATCCAATAATATCATGGCTAAGCAGGTTTTCTCTTGGGGAATAAAGGACTGGTTTAATTTCTGAAAATCAATCAATATCATTATCATATTAACAGACAAAAAAATTTTTAAAAATGATCATCTTCATAGATATATAAAAAGCATTTGACCAAAGCAAGCACTTACTTCTAATTTTTTTTAAATTCTCCACAAACTAGAAATAGAAGGGAACTTCCTCAATCTAATAAAGGGCATCCTCCAAAAACATATGCTAGCATAATATTTAATGGTGAAAGACTGAATTCTTTCATCCCAAGATCAGGAACGAGTGACAGCTGTTTGCTCTCACTTCTATTCACTATTATACTAGAAGTTCTAAGGTGTGTAATAAGGCAAGCAAAAAAAATACAAGGAATCCAGATGAAAAAGAAGAGGTAAGACTGTTTTTATTCACAGACATGATAGTCTATAAAGAAAATCCCATGTGATATACCATAAAAGGTGACTACAACTAATAAGTGAATGTAGCAAGGTTTCTAGATAGAAGATTAATATTTAAAAAATCAAATATATTGGGGTGCCTGGGTGGCTCAGTGGGTTAAAGCCTCTGCCTTCAGCTAGGTCATGATCTCAGGGTCCTGGGATCGAGCCCCGCATCAGGCTCTCTGCTCAACAGGGAGCCTGCTTCCTCCTCTCTCTCTGCCTGCCTCTCTGCCTACTGTGATCTCTCTCTCTCTGTCAAATAAGTAAATAAAATCTTTAAAAAAAATAAAAATAAAAAATAAAATATATTTCTATATGCTGGCAACAATCAGAAATTGAAATGAAAAAAATCATTTTTAATAGCATTATGAAATAAGAACCACTGAAGGAAAAGTCTAACAAAAGATGTATAAGGCCCAAGCACAGGAAACTACAAAATACTGCTGATAAAAATTCTAAATAAATGAAGTAATTTATTATAGTCATGAACCAAAAAATTCACTCCAGTTAATATACTAATTCTCCCTGAATTGATCCATAGATTCAATGGAATCCCAACCAAAATCCAACCAAGCTTTCTTTTTTTTTTTTAATATTTTATTTATTTATTTCACAGAGAGAGATCACAAGTAGGCAGAGAGGCAGGCAGAGAGAGAGGGGGAAGCAGGCTCCCCGCTGAGCAGAGAGCCCGATGCGGGGCGCGATCCCAGGACCCTGAGATCATGACCTGAGCCGAAGGCAGAGGCTTTAACCCACTGAGCCACCCAGGTGCCCCCCAACCAAGCTTTCTTACAGAAATTGGCATACTGACTCTAAGATTCTTACGGAAATGCAAAGGGCCCAGAATGGAAAAAAACAACTGGTTTTGGGGGGTTTATTTTGGCTTGGTTTTTTTTTAGAGAGAGAGAGGAGGGATGGGAGCAGGAGCAGAGGGAGAGAGAGAATCTCAAGCAGACTCCCTGCTGAATGCAGAGCCTGACACAGGGCTCAGTCTCAAACCCTGAGATCATGACCTGAGCCAAAATCAAGAGTCAGATGCTTAACTCACTGAGCCACCCAGAGGCCCCCAAAAAACAACTTTTAAAAAGAATATAACTGGAAGTACAACTCTATCTGTAACCAAGAGAGTGTGGTACCGGTCTCAAGATAGACAAGCAGATTAGACTCCAAAAATATATCCACATAAATATGGTCAATTGGTTTTCAATGAAGATGTAAAGATAATTCAGTGTAAGAAAGACAGTCTTTTCAACAAGTGCTCTTAGTCACGTGCAAAAAAAAACAAAAAAACAAAAACAACACCACCACCTTTATCCATACCTCACCTCACATACAAAAATTAACTCAAAACAAATGATAAACCTAAAAATAAAGGATCAAACTGAAAAACTTCTGGAAGATAACATATAAGAAAATATTTGCAACCTTTGATTAAGCAGTGATTTCTTAGATACAACAGCAAAAGCACAATCCTCGAAAGGTTAAAAAAAGAAAAAAAGATAATCGACCTCAGCAAATTTAGGAACATCTGCTCTTCAAAAGACACTGTTAAGAAATTGAAAAGTCAAGCCACAGAATGGGAGAAAATATTCGCACACCATATATCTGATAAAGAACCATCACCTGAATATATAAAGAACTGTTGAAACTAAGTAGTAGTAATAAAAACCCTAATTTTAAAATGGGCAAAAGTCATCAGGGAAATACAAATCAAAACCACAATGAGATACCACTTTACACCAGTTAGAACAGCAAAAATTAACAAAACAGGAAATAACAAATGTTGGTGAGGATGCGGAGAAAGGGGAACACTCTTGCACTGTTGGTGGGAATGCAAGCTGGTATAGCCACTCTGGAAAACAGTATGGAGGTTCCTCAAGATGCTAAAAATAGAGCTACCCTATGACGCAGCAACTGCACTCCTGGGTATTTACCCCAAAGATACAGACATAGTGAAAAGAAGGGGCACCTGCATCCCAATGTTCATAGCAGCAATGTCCACACTAGCCAAACTGTAGAAGGGACTGAGATGCCCTTCAACAGATGAATGGATAAAGAAGATGAGGTCCATATACGCAATGGAATATTACACAGCCTTCAGAAAGGATGAATACCCACCATTTGCACCAACATGGATGGGACTGGAGGGGATTATGTTAAGTGACGTAAGTCAAACAGAGAAAGACAATTATCATATGGTCTCACTCATACGGGGAACATAAGCGATAGCACAGAGGACCACAGGGGAAGGGAAGAAAATCCAAAGGGGGAGAAATCAGAGAGGGAGATGAACCATGAGAGACTATGGACCCTGAGAAATAATCTGGGGGTTTCAGAGGGGAGGATAGTAGGGGGAGGGGGTGACAGGGTGATGGGTACTGAGGAGGGCACGTGCTGTGATGAGCACTGGGTGTCATACTTAACTAATGAATCGTGGAACACTGCGTCAAGGACTAAGGATGTACTATACAGTGGCTAACTGAACATAATAAAAAAATGGGCAAAAGATTTAATAGACTCTTTACTAAAGCAAATAAAAGGATGGCAAATAGATATATAAGAAGGTGCTCAACATCATTAGCTATTAGGACAGTGTAAGTTAAAAACTGCAAAGAGCTACCCACCTATTGGATATAATGTTGAAAATTAAAAAGACTTTTCATACCAAATGTTGGTGAGGATATGAAGCCTTAGAACTCTCACGCATCGCTGGTGGGAATGTAAAGTGGTACGGTCACTTTGGAAAACGGTCTGGCAGCTTCCAAAATGTTAAGCATACATCTGCCATGTGATCCAGCCATTCCACTCCCAGGTATTTACCCACGAGAGAAGAAAATATATGTCCACACAAAGACTTGTACGTAAATGCTCATAACAACTTGATTTGTAAGAACCCATAACTAGAAGCAATCCTAAGGTCCATGCTGATAAACTGACTTTAGCATAGTCATCCGATGGGATACCACTCCTCAATAAGTAGGAGCTCTTCCCGCTAGCAACTGCATCAGTGAATCTCAAAGTATTTTTGCCGAGTGAAAGAAGCCAGATGTAGAAGACTACAGATGGTACCATTCCATTTAAATAAAACTCTAGAAAATGCAAACCAATCTACGCAGCAGACCAGTGGTTGCCTGAGGACGGGGACAGAGGTGCATGAGCAAGGAGGGGCGGGAGGGAGAGATTGCAGAAGGGGCATCAAGAAACGTTTGGGGGTGATGGATATGTTTGCTATCTTGTTTGTGGTGACAGTTTTCACTCATATGTCAAGAGACCCAAATGTGCACTCTAAACCTGTGTGGTTTATTGCTTGTCAATTAAACCTCAATAAAGCTGTCAAAGATTATGATGCACACGAGCTTTCTAGACCCACAGCCCCCGCCCTTTCACCTGAATTACTAACCTGGGTCTTGCAGTGAGAAGTTTCTAATGAATGAACCTCTCCGTGTTTCTGCCAGTCATTCTGTAGCACAAGTTGAAAAGAGATCCTCCTAACAGCCAGGGATCCTGGCAGCTGGCTCTGACATTTCCCCTTTGGTCTTGGATCTGTATTTGGATGGTCTGCCCAGACAGCTCTAGAAACTGCATCAGAACCTGGGACTCGGGCGCAACTGAAGCTCCAGGCTTGCACGCAAAATGCGCACTAAGGTTCTGTAAGTTCCCAAAGAACAGTGCCCCTACCTCTACCCAAGATCAGATTTCCAGCCCCGTCAATGGGCAGCACGTGTGCAAAGTTGGTACCAAAATGCAGGCATGCGCACTCCCATATTTGCCCCCATCATTGGCCCTCCATTTCTTTCTTCAAGTCTCAGTTCAGGCTCTTATCTTAATAATCTTGCCAACTTATATTTTGGTTCATGCATTAGACCTAAGGCAATGTCTTATATATGTTTGGTTTTTGTTTTTTTCCAACCCACAGTAGATTCTGTGGTGGGGGAGAGTTTCTGAGAGAAATACTGGCCAGCTAGGAGGCTTGTAGCCTCGCTGAGCTACAAGGGATCTAGAAATGATGATTGGGGCCAGTCCGCACATTTTCCAGGTGAGGTGCCC
>JAPYYM010000305.1:0-14862 GCA_028534135.1 Potos flavus
GGTTATTCCTGTCCGGTAAAAATTAGTTTCCACTGGAAGGGCTGGGGAAAGTGCACTCACTCTCTCTGTGTGCAGCTGGGTGGCCCTCCCATGGGGGAGGGGTGGGCAAGTCCTCAACCCAGTCCGGAGGGCAGGTTGGGGGGGGGGTTGATAGGGACATCCGAATGGACACCTCGCCATGAGGCTGAGGGATCCGCCTGCGTACGCTCACAACCGCCCCGAGGTGGGGTGGCCCCCTACAGTCACCCCCATTTACAGAGGAGGAAACGGGCCCAGAGAGTGGAAATTCCCGGGAAGGCCCCGGGCCCATCTGCGGCCTTCCGGCCAGGGCTGGGGGACGGCCGAGCACGGTGAGGAACTCAGACCCAGGGCGGGAACCAAGGGGAGTCAGCCCGGGCAAAGGGAACCCCGGTTCCCCTGGAGTCACACTGTCCGCATCTCTGGGCTCATCCCTGATGGGGTGGGTTCCCACTGACCTGCCTCCTCTCCACCTGACGGGCCCCCTTCACGACACCCCATTCCCCCTGCTGCCAAGTTGGAGGCATCTGCTTTCATCCTGAGGCGCGTCAGGGACCCCCCCCACCCCGTGCACACACACACGTGTATGGTCACACACACACGTGTACGCGTGCCCCAGATGCACAGAGGCAAAGGCACACATGCATATGAACAACCTCGGGGCTCCTTCGCCCCTGTCCTCCCCCACATCCAAGCCACTGTCATCTCTCCAGGGTCGCCGTGCTGTCCTCCTACCCCACGCTGGCTCTGGCCTGGCTGAGGGCATGGCCGAAAGGGCCAGGTCCCAGCGGAGGGTCAGGCTGGGCCCAGCTCCTTGGAGCCCGCGGCGACTCCACCCGCTTTAGCCAGGAGGCCGCAGCTTGAGTGGGCAAGAGGTGGGAAGGGGACGGGAGCTTCTCCCCCAGCCCGGGGGCCGGCAGGTTCCCCATCCCCAACTCACCCTCCGGCTGGAAGCTTCTGGATCCCCGAAATGGGGAGCACATGATGTCCGGAGTTGGGGCAGGCGAGGCTCAGAGTGGGCCCCTCTGTGCCAGCCCGGCAGCGGGCAGGCGGGCCGGACCCTGAGGCCTGACGCAACGGAAAAAGAAATCACAGCTTCTGCCGGGCCGGGGGCCCCCTCCCCTCCTACTCCAGCAGGAGGGCAGGCGGACAAGGTGTCATTAAGGGAGGGTTGGGCCTGCCATGCGCATCTGGGCCAAGTGGAAACCTCCTTAATGCAGCACCCGCCCCACAGGTAATTTGAGGTTACGGGCCGCAAGGGGGGCACGGGGAGCCAGAGCCTGCTCGCAGATGGTCCTGACTCTTGGCCCAGGTAGGCACAGGCCTTCCAGGGGGAGCAGATCCGCAGGGAAGGAGCTGGAAGGCGGGGATACCAAAGCAGTAGTCCCTCTTAAGGATGAGGCAAAGAGAGGGCAGGGCCTGGGAATTCCCATTCATCGCTTCCACAAACACTCCCCGAGGGCCCTGCGACGAAGACCGATGAACATGAACGAGACACAGAGGCTGCAGCTCCCCACAGGGTCCCCTGGCCCCAGCTCCGAATGTGTCTTGCCCTTCAGGCAGGACAGGACAGGATCTGGGGACTCGGGGGCTGAACCACGGGTCTAGAACATCAGGGTCGCAGCCAGAAACCTAGGAACCCGTCATCCTTGATCTCTCTCTTTCCGTCGCCCCCCATCTATCCCACGGCTGCTGCAGATTCTACCTCCAGGATGCACGGAGCAATGTCCTTACCGCCCCACTTCCACTGCATTGGCCCGGCCAGCCAGATCTCCCTGAGCAACCCAGAGCCAGAGGGAGTCTCCACACGTGCAAAGCAGATGCTACCGTACTTCCACCTGAGAATCTTCCAGTGGCTGCCCCCCCAGGCCACACAAAACCCCAGCTCTTCCCCGGCTTCTACCCCATCTCGTGCTACCCTCCCCCTCACCCCGTCTGTGCCAGCTACATGGCTCTGTAAACACGCCAACCTCGCTCCTACCTCAGGGCCTTTGCACTTGCTACCCTCTCTGCCAGAAATGCTCTTCTTCACAGGATGGGTCTTGGTTGTCAGAGGCCTTCCCTGGTCACCCGAGCTAATGTGATTTCTGTCTCAGCCCCACACTGTTCCCTTTACAGATCACTGCAATGCACACGCACCTTACTTGTCTACTTGCCTGTGTACTGTCTGCGCCCCGCTAGAATGTACTGTCCAGGAGGGAGGGACCACCACTGCTTCCCCAGCACCTCGGGCAGCAAGCACACGTAGTGAGTACTGAGTAAGTATGTACCAATACGAGGGAGGGAGAGAACCCACCATGCAGGCTTTTTAATCTCAGAGCAATCACAAACCCCGGACCCTCATGATTGCTCCAAGAGACCAGCAGGAGAGGACCTCACGTCCCCCTTCACAAGAGTGGAAACTGAGGCCCCAGAAGGGGCAGTGGTTTCTCTAAAACAGGGAAGGATGTAGCCGAGGCGAAAGGCCTGGTTGCTCAACCCCATCCTTCCGCCCGCCATCGGCCTCAGCGGCTCAGGACCCAGGAGCCGGGCCGCGCACCCCACTCACGACAGGAAGGGGACGCCTACGCCAGGAGGGCTCCCAACTCAGAGACGGACAGTACCGGGGAGACACCAAGAGCAGCAGGCACAGGGAGGCGGGCAGTGGGAGAGGGGAGGCAGATGGCGGAGCTGGAGAAAGGGGGAGCCAGCTGGGGAAAAGAGGGGATGGAAGGCGAAGGGCGGGGCTGAGGTGCCCGGGGAGGCAGCAGCCCCCACCCTGGGGATCTCAGCTGGTGGAGAGCCTGGGCCCCGTGTAACGATGGGAAGGCCTATCAGGACTTCTGGAGGAGGTCAGCAAGGTGCCCCTTGAAGAAGCATGTTCACCTTGATATTCAGAAGATGAAATAAAGAAATGTCGTTTTCAGTGCTCACTATGGAGAATAATGCTCTAGGAAGTCTGGTCAGTGGCAGGAACAAGGACGGGGGCTCGGTCCTCTGATCGCTGCCGGCGACAGTGACGAGCACACACTCTGGACTCAGGACGCCCGACTTTGAATCCCTGGCTCTGCCGTTTCCCCGCTGTGCGTCCTTGGGCGAGTTACTCAACCTCTCTGGTCTCCGTTTCCCCCCTCTACAAAACCACGACAGCGAGAGTGCTCTCACGGGCTGCTGTGAGGAGTAAGCGAAGGAAAGCATTTAGAATGACGGCGGCTCGTGGCTGGTGCTATTTACCAGCAATCCTCTCGGTGGCTGGGGGCAGGCGGAGCAGGTCACAACCTCGGGTGATGGGCGGAGTGTACGGATTACGAAAAAGGGGCCCGAGAGTTAAAACTGGTAGAGAAATATGGCTCTAGGTTCCCCTTCTCAACCGGAAGACACGGTGCTGGGATGCCAGCGGCGGGCAAGGTGGTGCATGGGAGGGGCCCGGAGGGGATAACGGCTTCAGGCCCACACGGTGCACCCCTCAGGGCTTTGGGGTCCTCAGCCACGCTGTGAAGCCTGCTCCGTGGGGTCTGATTGTTGACAGCAGAGGTTCCAGTGGTGGTGGCCCCACTCTCCACGTGTGTTCCCCAGGTCCTCACCATCTCCCAGGGGCTTGTCAGAAATGCGGCATCCTGGGCCCCACCAGACCTGCTCGGTCAGAACCCCTGGAGTGGCACGTAGCAACCTGTGTTTTAACACACCCTCCTGGTGATTCTGCGGTGGGCTAAAGTATACACGAGGGCCAGTGGGGTGGCTAGGCGGCGCATCGGGCTAAAATGCAGATTCTGATTCAGCAGGTCTGGGGAGGGACCTCGGTGTCTGCGTTTCCAACCAGCCCCCGGGATGCTGAGGCTGCCCCTCTGAGACCACACTTCGAGCACTGGGCTCCTAGATCCAAGGTTGCAAGATGGCCACCTCATGGCTGGCCACGTCCCAGGGCGGGCTCTGGGTGGGCCTGTCCTTGCTGTAATCAGGCCGATGTCATACTTGGTCCTTATACCAGGACCATTCTCGGCCAGGTCTCTGCAGATCTCTGAGTTTGCCATGTCCCGTCTAGAGGGTAACGCTGTTGGCCAGAATCCTCGGTTAACCAGATGCCCGGTCGCCGCTGGCCCTGATGGCTTCACTGGCTGAACTTCTGAGGTCGGGTCGGGTCTTGGCTGTGTCCAGATCTAAGTGGCCCCCTTCGCCCCATTTCCTCGATGAGACGATCCAGGAAGACAAATGGCGACTGTATGAGGCTTCCCCAGAGAAAACAGAACCAACAGAATAGCTATATATAGAGGAGATTTCTTTTAAAAGAGTTGGCTCATGCAGTTGTGGGGGCTGGCAAATTCTAAATCTGTAAGACAAGATGGAAAGCTGGAAATTCAGGTCAGAGGTGACGCTGGCAGTCTTGAGTCCAAAATCCACAGGGCAGGCCAGGCAGGGTGGAAACTAGGTAACACTTCTATGTTGCGGTATATATCTATTTTTAAAATAAAGTCTACCCCCAACGTGGGGCTCGAACTCACGACCCAAGATCAAGAGTCGCATGCTCTACCGACAGAGACAGCTGCCAGCTGGGTGTCCCTCTATGCTGTAGTCTTGGGGCTGAATTCCTTCTTCTTGGAGAAAGTTTTTGCTTTTCTAAAAGGCCTTCAACTGATTGGATGAGGCCCACCCACACCGCAGAGGATAATCTGCTTTAATAAAAGTCTAATGCTTTAAATGTTAATCACATCTAAAAAAAATACCTACACAGCGACATCAGACCAGTGTTTAACCAAATGACTGGTCACCGTAACCTTGCCAAGGTGACAGATAAAATTAACCCTCACCACAAACTGCAGCCCCGAGGAGACCCGCATGGGGCCGGAAAACAGGGTGCTGGGGCTGGAGTTCTGGGCCAGCCCTTCCTGAATGTGGCAGCTAGGAGGGCCTACTCCCACGCTGTCCACTGGAAGGGAAGAGAGGAGGCAGGTGTGGCTGCGCTGCTGGGAAGCAGTAATAAACTGAGAGTAATAAGAACGCCTTCCCCCGGCCCCGTGCCGAGTACAGTATGGACTTCTGCAGCTGCACGACATCCCTGAGCGAGGGGTTAGCACCGCCTCCATTCTCCAGATGAGCAAACTAAGGCTCGCAAGGGTCTGCATTTCAGAGCTTCTGCTAAGATGACTCTGGATAAGCCCTTTGGCCCTTCTGGATCTTGGTTTCTCTTATCCATCAACTAGAAAGTACAAAAGGCCTGGCTCAAGATGAGAAAGACCTCTCCGGTGCTGCAGGCTGTTCTCAGGACAACATCCAAGCTCCCTGACAGAGCGCTCCCGCTTCTGGCTCCTGCTGCGCCGTCCACGACGCCGAGTTCTGGCTGGACATCTGCGCGCCTCCGTCATTTTGCATATGCTGTTCCATCTGCCTGGAGTGCCCTTCGCCCACCCCGTGGATTATACCGCGGGGCTCCTGGACGGGCCGGACAGACAGAGCCAGACAGAAAGGACTACCCGGTCCTGTCTGATTTCCTTTATAGGGAGCGAAACAGACAAAACAGTCTATGCTGTTGGGAGTCAGGAGTGGTGGGACGGGTGGGGGGAGGGGTGCTTTTGACCGAACGGGGGTGGGGGGGAGTGGGGGGAGCCCTGGAGATGGTCGTGTTCCCTGGAGATGGAGATGGTTCCTGGGTCCCAGGTGCTGCTGGTGGATGCTTTGGTTGGTGGCCTGTCCCTGAGTCGCATACGTGGGACGTCTGCTCCATTTTTGGACATTTGATACTTCAGTGAAATGTTGTAAAACCAAAAACTCGGGGACTCCTCCACAAAGCCACTCCCGAGCCCCTGGTCCTTGGCGGGAGGCGCTGACATTGTCACCATCTGTCACCACTGGCTTAGGAAATGTTGCCACTGTCACCACCGGCTTAGGAAATGTCGCTGTCCTTTGCCGAAAGCGAGGAAAGGGGACGGGGACTATAGGTTCTCAGCATGCCGGGGCCGGCGAATTCCAGGACCTCAGAACCATGAGTTGTGTCTGAATCTCCCAGCTGAAAGGCTCCATGCATGTCTGGTCCCACCTTCCAGGCACACGCCAACCCGAGCCACAGCCCCGAGCCGTTCACACCCCCGGGCCCTCCCCGCAAGCCCGGGGCTGCACCGGCTCCCGCCAGGCGACACACAGCCCCCCGAGAGTGGGCCGGGCTCTCACCAAGGTAGAGGGGGGCTGGCATCTCGACACCATCACTCCTCTACCTCGGCGAAGGCACGGCACTACCGACAGGCAGCCAGGCCATTACGGGGATAAATATAGCCGCCGACAGCACAGCGAGGGAGCTGCAGCAGGGGTCTGACACCCCCCAGGTCCCCAGCCTCCACCAGACCACACTCCGAGGGAGGCTGTCCTCTGCAGCATTCCCCCCCCCACCCCAATCACCAAGCTCTGGCCCCTGGGGAAGGGGGCCTCCCCGCTTCGGCTCAACCTTGGTCCAAAGGCCTTGCCCGGTCTCCCCAGCCTATCACTCCTGTCACTCCGCGGCGGGCGCAGCAGGCTGCCAGGCGCCTCCGTCGTCCTCCCCACCCCCTCCGGGAGTCCAGGCGCTGGGTCGAGTCCTGCTTCTGCCACCTCCTCCCTCCTAGGCCTCAGCTCCTTCCGCAAAGCGGAGCAGGGGATGGGCTGCCTCCCACCGCCCAGGAAGCATGACAGGGGATGGGTGTGGACATACCCTGGGATGCAGAGTACTTCAGGGACCTCAGGAAGCGGCCCGGCCGAGCTCGGAGGCTGGACCAAGCTAATGGAGGACGGAGGGCATGGTGACGGTGGCCACCGGCCGAAGTCATTCCCACCTGGCTTCATTCGAAGGGGGCACTCTCTGGGACGGGAGCAGCCCTGGGCCCTTCTTCCCTGGGGTGCCCATGCTCACCCGGGCACTACCACGGGGAGACTAGAAACAGGGGCTCCCCAAAAGCGTGTCAACTCTCGCAAGTTCCTTGCCCTCTCTGTGCCTCAGTTTCCCTGCCTGTGAAGGGCTGGGGCTCCTTCCGGCCTTGAGGAGTCTGCACATACCCCTCAGTCTTCCCTCGGCTGCTCCGGGCCTCAGCCCCAAGCTCCCCCCGCTGGAATCTCTGGGCTGATGGACCCTGAAAGTCGCCTGGGCCCACCCAGGTCCAAGTCCCCTCACGGGCTCCTGCGTGGGTGGCTGGGCACCGCTGCTCACACCCGTCTGCACGTGGGGCTCTCCCCACTCTTCATTGCCAGCCTCCTTCAGTCCCGTAGCTCCCCTGCTGCCCAGCCCACACCCTGCCACGCGGAAGGGCCGCCCTCAGCCCGACGGCGGGGATGGGCCTCTCTCAGGCCCACCTCTCCCCCGCGAGCCCTTCTGGTCAAGGGCACCACCGCCCGCTCGTGGGCTCTGGGGCTCAGCTCCCAGGAAGTCCTCCCCGAGGAGAAAGAAACCGCAGCGCGGGCTGAGTGTGCCTGGTCCTGCCCTGCGGCTTACGGCATCCCACTGAGGCCTCCCTGCGGTCCCCGGACAGGGGCCCTCTCACCAGCACCCCGTTTTACAGATCGGAGAACTGAGGCACAGAGAAATTATATAAACTGCCTGTAAGAGGTTGAATTATGTTCCCCTGAGAGCTAAGTTGAAATCCTAACACCCCCCCTCCACCCCAGTGCCTCAGAATGGGATCTTTTCTGGAAAGACAGTGCCTGCAGATGTAATTGGCTAAGATGAGGCCAGACGGGAGTAGGAGGGGCTCTTAATCCAATATGACTGGTGTCCTCACGAGGCACCGAGGCACCGAGGGAAGGAGGCAGAGAGCGGACTGAGTGATGCTGCCACAGCTCCCAGGAGCTGGAAGAGCCAAGAAAGCGCCCTCCCCTGGAGCCATTAGAGGAGCAGGGCCCTGCCAACACCTTGAACTTGGACTTCTGGCCTCCAAAACAGAATATATTTCTGTTGTGAGCTGCCCAGTTTCGGGTCCTTTGTTACAGCGGCCCTAGAAAACTACTACACCACCCGAGGTCATCCAGCTGGTCCGTGGCAAAACAGAGTGTGACACCAGGCAGCGGGGATCCCTGCATTCACGGTGCAAAGCACACTCCTCCCCGAGGAGCCACCAAGGGTG
The DNA here is from genome assembly GCA_028534135.1 of Potos flavus. NCBI lineage: Eukaryota > Metazoa > Chordata > Mammalia > Carnivora > Procyonidae > Potos > Potos flavus. The sequence continues at coordinate 8,076 of JAPYYM010000305.1, forward strand.
ACTTGGAAAGATGGCTGCGGCCCAAAAGGAGGGAGGGGTCAGATGGTGTCATCTGCGGGGAGCAGAGCATGCTCTCTCCTGCATCACGGGGAGGGGACAGCCAGGCACAGCGGGCAAGTCAGATGACCCCAGCTCCCGGCAAGATACAAGAGCCACCAACGGAGAAAGAGGGCTCTTGGAATACACTAAGCATGTTCCTACCTCAGGACCTTTGCTTGTGCCGTCTCCGCTGTCTGGGGCACGCCTCCCTCTTCATTCATTCAAAAATATCCACTGAATACCTGCTGGGCACCAGACACAGCTGGGAGACAGCCATGAACCAGAGACCACTGCCATGGATTAGCGCGCCTGCTCGAATGTCACGGCCTCCTCGAGACCCCTCCCTGACGCCTCGCACAGCGCCTCCCAACGCCCCCACCCCCCGCCCCGCTCACTTCATCTTCCTTCATTCTCTTGGAGGCACTCGCCACTCTCTGAAGTCTTCCTGCCTCCTCCTCATTTGCGGCCTCTCTCTGTCCCCCCCCCACTCCCCTCCCCCTCCCGCTTCCACGCTGAGCTCCATGGCGGTGCCCTGGCTTCGGCGCCGTCCCTGGCCCAGAGGCTGCTCAATAAACATTTGCTGAGTGACAACCAGGCGGCCGCACAACAAACGGAAGGTGGGACCCAAAGCCACGGGTGGAAGAGGACTCAGGGCCCTCTTTGGGTTACAAGTCCTTTCAAAGCTGCCTGAAGAACCCCATGAAGAAAGCAGTGGGGAGAGCTCCTGGTAAGGAGCCCCATTTCCCAAAGAAACTGAGGCCAAGGGGTTAAGAGCCATGGCCCAGGTCACGCGAGGAGTGGGTGACCCTCCCCAGCGCACCTCGGTCCCCTGGGGAGGCAGCCCATGGCAGCGGCGGCCACCTCCGCCTCCTCCAGCGACGCAAGAGGGCAAAGTCACGACTCCTCGGGGCTCCATCAGCCCACATCACAGGCCCCTTCACGGGAGGCTACAGTGCGGGGCAGCCCCCGACAGTCACCGTATGTTTAACGAGCCCCTCTCTAAGGGGAAGGGCCCTGAACGAGATGGGCACGGTCCTCGCCTGTCCATGAGGCCGCCACTCCTTGGGGAGAGGAGCAGATGCTAAGCTGATACACAAACGAATAAATAAGGTGACCGACCGTAGAAGGTGGCTAACGCCCTGAGAAAAATTAAGTGGAATGACACCCAGGGAGTGAGCAATTAGCAGCTAATTAGCCTCATCTCAGACCCTGGAGGAAGAAGGTGAGGACGAGCTAGTGGAGAAAACTCCAGAACACCAAACAGCACCGAAGAGCACAGTCCACTTGACCCCACCACAGGAGCAGAGGCCGGGCAGCTCAGAGAGGGGAGAGGGCACCGGGCTGAGAACGAGGGGGCGCCTCGGACCCCCACCCAGTTCTTAGGCAGTACAGGACCTCAGGAAGCTGTGACTCCCCTCAGGACCCCCGAGCCTCCCTCTGGACGCTGAGGGTTGGACACGAGCGTCCTCTTCTCCCAGCTGCTGCCTGCAAAGATCCTGGGGTGACCCAGTCTCCTGGCTCCCAAGGAGCCCATCCTGCGTCCTCCGGGGGGCTGGGCAGGACGAGAGGGGATCCTGCCCCCTTTCTGAGGCCAATTCTCCAAAGGAAGGGGGGCTGGAGTCCTGAAATGATTGCCCCGATCCAGCAGCCCCTGTGAGGGTTGGGGATGGGGGGGACGAGGGGGGACGTCCATCAGGCAGCTGGGACCCTGGCCCTGGGCTGGGGGCTTCTCAGTAGGGGACCGTGCTTGGGGACAATGCTCTCTGCTCTGACAGGAGTGAAGGAATTCTTAGAGAACGTTCTTTGTTTTCTGTCACTCTTTAGAATGGGAACACACAATCAGATCTACCATCCCTCACGGTGTCCTCCTCCTTTGGCCAGAATCTGCCCACTCGGGACTCCACACTTTGAAGAGTCCAGAACCCTGACCTTTGGCTTCTGAGGCTCTTCTCTCCGAGGACGGTGCCAGACAGGGAGGAGCAGGCTGGCCTGAGAAAACCCCAGAAGGAATCCTGAATGCCCTCATCGGGCTTACGGATATTCCCGGGAATAACGACACTGACAGTTAACGGTGACCGAGTGCTTGTCACCAGACCAGTCACAATGCTGGCACATGAGCCCTTTGTCGCCGAATCCTCACAACTCCCTTTCAATAAATACACAATTACCCTAAAAGATGACAAAGGTATACAAGGTATCGTTCTTACTACTTTACAGGCAGAACTGAAGCTCTATCCCTGGCCCTCTTCTGTCCCTGAGTTTTTAATTTTCACGGCCCCTGGGAAGGGGGGGTACTTTGAAACACCACACATGCCATTCCTGAAGAGCGCCCCACTTTGCAGAACCCCCATCCCCCGGTTGCAGCCTCCCAGGAACCCTATAAACTGGAATGTGTCATAGTGTGCTTCATTTTACGGATGGAAAAACCCCCGAGCCCAGTGAGTGAGAAGGCACACAGACAGGAAGTGGCAGAGGGCAAGGAGAATCCGAGTGTCAACATTCTCAGTCCCTCATTCTTTCCAGACCTGCCCCGGGGGGGGGGGGTCTCCTCCCACCGCGGCACCGGGCAGTACCAGAGCACCCTGGGCCCTAGGCCAGAGGGGCTGCAATAAAACCACTCCTTTATGTTTGCACCCAGCCTCCAGGTGCACAGGTCCGTGACCATTAGCCCGTTTTACAGATAAGCAGGGGGAGGAGTGGCCCCCCAGCTCACCTGCCTGTGGGCACTCAGACCCCAGCAAGACTGGCCACAGGCAGGCTGCAGCTGCTGAAGGTTACAGATGGGTTCCTCCCCCCAATTACTGAAGCTGTGGGGGCCCCAAGGAACAGAAAAAGCACTCCACCCCTGGGTGCCAGCCCACACCCCTAAGGCAAGCAAAAACTAAGGGCAGACAAAACAAAGGGCCGCTCGCAATTCTCCCAGATCCCTTGCCGGTGTCACTCTCCCCACATACATGACAGGGCTGGCAGAATCACAGGCATCAGGATGAGCCGTCAACTGGCTACCAGAGCCCTGGGTCCCAGTTCCTCCTCCTGATCTTGGGCAAATCACAGCCCCCTTCAAAGGAGCCCCTCTCCAAGGGGCTTGTCCAAGGAAGGGCGGGCGGAGGGCGGGGCTGGGCAATGGGATGGGAAGAGGGGAGTAAGACACCTCTATTCTCAGAAAAGCAGGGCTGCGGGGGAAATGGAAAGGAAGTAGGAGCCTCGCTCTTTCTCTCTCCCCATGTCCCCCCACCCCACCCCCTTAACCACACAGGTGCCAGACAGCTTTTGCGGGGGAAAAAAAAGTAGTTTGCAAACACACTTCGACTTCTGGGAAGCTGCCCAGTTCCACTCCCTCCCATCGTTCCCTCTTCCTGGGCTGGGAGCTGGCTCTCTGGCAGGGCGCTGGGGCGGGGGTACTGGGGGTTGAGAACAGGGTGCGGGGGCCAGGGGCCAGCCCGACCCCCAAGTCTTTGGCGACGGTGGCGGGGACTCAACCTTCCAGACGCCCCCAGGCTCCTCTGCGAAGGTAAGAGAGTCCCTAAACAGCTGGGCTCGAGAACGCCGAGGGGTGCCACCCTCCTCTCGCACCCTCCCTACTCTGCCCCGGGGCGCAGCCGGAGCGCCCCCGCGTGGCCGGGTCGCGGCTGAGTCACCCAAGCGCCCGAGCGTGGGTGCCCGCAGGTGGCGGGGGCTTGGGGCGCCACGGCCCCCGAGGCGGAACCCAGCTTCCTTCCAGCCCGCTACTGGCGCCAGAAGCCGAGCCCCAAGGCCGAACTTAGCGCTCGCGCCAGGACGCCCCGCCCGCCCCTGGCCCGCCCGGGCCCCACTCACCGCGGGTCCCGCGGGAGCCGCCGCCTTCACGGCGCGGCCGCCGCTGCCTCTGCCCGCGCTCCGGGCCGCCTGGGCATCCCGGGGCGCTCCCCTGCTCGGCGGGGCCCGCGGGCGCGGGACGGGCTCAGGGCGCTGCCCGCGCGGCCCAGGCCAGCTCGCGTGCGCTCCCAGCAGCTCGGGGTCCGGCGCTCCTCCCGGGCCGGCGTGCGGGCGGCGGCGGCGGCGGCGGCGGCTCGGGCTCCTCCCTCCGCCCGAGAGGGGCGGGGGCGGGAAGGGAGGTGGGGAGGCGAGGCGGGCGCTTCCTGGAGGGGCGAGCACTCCCCACGGGGCGGAGCGGGGGCGCTGTCCCGCCCGCCGCCCGCGGCTCCGAGCCGGTGGCTGGCGCGCCCTAGCGCTCCGGGCTCTCGGCACCTCGGGGGCCGAACGCCCGGGGCCAGAACCCGAGGGTCCGAGCGCTCGAGGCCAGAATCCGAGGGTCCGAACGTTCGAGGCTGGGACTCCGCGGATTGGAGCGCCGCTGGTTCGCACCCTCCCAATCCGGCCTCGCCGCGAGTCTCGGGCACCTCCGAGTTCCGAGCACCGTGCGCTCAGGGCCGCGGACGCTGGAACCGAGGGATGGGCTCAGCCTGGGCCAGCGGCGCCCCAGCGCGCCGCCTGTGGCCTCGCCCCCCAGGGCCTCGAGCTGCGCCCTCGGGGGGTTCACCGCAGGCCTGGGTTCTGGGCCGCATTGAGCAGCGCTAGGACCGCAGAATCTCCCCTTCCTCCCGTAGTAAAAGAGCTCGGCATTTTCTTGTCGCCAGACACTGGGAAGATGACACATATTTCTCAGGCAGAGACGATAAGATAAAGACAGTTTCAACAGTGCCTGGGGCTAGTTAGCGGGAGCATAATTAAGGGGGACCTTGAGGCCCTGGCGCCCAGCCCCCCCTTTCTGTGAAGGCCGCCTTTTACCCTAGAAGAAGCACCAATTCTTAAGAAATTCATCTGTCGCCGGGCGCTCCCGCTGCAGACCACTCAGCGGTATTTATCTGCACCCCCCCCCCCAGTTGGGTTGTGGGTTTTCCGTTCCAGGTAGGAGAGGGTTAACTAGGAGATTCACACTGCAGCCTGTGAACCTCGCTCCAGTCTGAGTCACAGGCACTTTGCAGCCTTGGAGGGGCGGCCACTAAGAAACCCCAGGGCTCAGAGCTTTGTTTGCCTGCCGGTCCCCCATCCATCCTTCCTTTCTGCAAGCTCTCCTCACCCTTCCTCCACCTAAATCTTCAAAGCCCTCTCAGCCCAGCTGTGGGGCAAACCAATCCATTGGCGTACTTCCACCCAGCGCCAGTCCCACCTCCTCCAGGAAGCCTTTCCTGATTGATCTGGCCCCCACCATCCCTTTCCTCTCCTTGCTTCAGAGCCACAGGAGAGGCAGGTCCTGGGATGAACAATGGTGAACCCAAGCAGAGTCCCTCCCCTCAAGTTCCTCACCTCTCTGGAGCAAGCCCATGATCCAGGTAATTGTATTATTGTGTGAAAAGTGCAAAGGTTGGAGGTGGAGTGGCACAGAAGACCCAACTCAGCCATGGAAGTCAGACTTCCCCTAGGAGCCCCGAAGAATGAGGTAGCTGGGTCTGCCCAGGGTGAAGAAGATCCTGGATCCCTGGCCGAAGGGACAGAATATAATAAAGGTCAGGGATCAGAGCAATTCCACTCCTAGGTAGCTCCCCAAGGGAAATGAAAACCTGTGTCCAAACAAAACTCCTACACAAATGTTCATCGCAGCACGGTTCAGAATAGCCGAGAAGTGGGGACAACTCAAATGTCCATTAAGCAATGAATGGATAAACAAAATGTGGTCTCTCCATACCACGGAGTATTATTCAGTCATAGAAAGGTGTGGCGGCCATACGGTCTGGACGAACTTCGAAATCCTGATGCTAAGTGAAAGGAGCCAGTCACAAAAGACCACATATTGTGTGACTCCGCTGCTATGAAATGTGCACACTAGACAAGTCCACAGACACAGAAGGCAGCTTAGTGCCTATCTAGCCCTGGGAGGAGAGACTGGGGAGTGATTGCTATTAATGCAGGTTTTGGGCGCCTGGGTGGCTCAGTCAGTTAAGCGTCAGCCTTCGGCTCAGGTCATGATCCCAGGGTCCCGGGATCAAGTCCCACATTGGGCTCATGTTCTCGCCCTCTCTCTCTTTCTCGCAGAAATAAATAAAATCTTTAAAAAAAAAAATACAGGGTTTCTTGGAAGATGATTAAAAATGCCCTGAAATTAGATGATACTGAGAGTTGCATAAGCGTAGGTATATTCAAAGCATGGACTTGTATACTGTAAAGGGGTGAAGGTTCTATCTCAATAAAGCTATCGAACACAAAGTCAGGGGGCAGGAGAGGCCAGAGGTCAACTGATGAAGGCCAAGCGTCCATCATGTGTTGATTCTACACTTGACCCACACACGCGATGCAAGGCCGTTCCAGCACAGTGCTGAAGGGGGTCTTTCCTCGCCCTGCTGGGGATCTCTCTGCAATAGGCGGACGGCTCGCTTTCCTGAAATGGGTCCATAGTGTGTGTGTGTGTGTGTGTGTGTAAAACACCTGCTGTCTGAGTGTTTATGTCCACAGTCCAGGCCGTCTGCACAGACAGATGAGAATAACCAGGGTTCTCTATACACTTAAGTGTGAATTAAAGACACTCCAAAAGAGCACTGCGTACCCGGCCCCGGCTGGCCTCAGGCATGTGGGAGGGGGTAGAGGATGGAGGGGGTCCTAGTTATTAATGCTGCATCACAAATCACCCCAAACCTTATTACCTATCTCTCAAGGCTCTGGGGGGGTCACCTGGGCTCCGCTGGGGTGGTTCCTGCTTAGGATTTCTCAAACAGGTGCAGTTGGACCAGGAGAGGGGCTGGAATTCTCTAGAAGGCATACATCTGGCCGTTGG
>JAPYYM010003050.1:0-11593 GCA_028534135.1 Potos flavus
GCAGGGGCCACGATTCCCTGTTCTCTGGTAAGCCCTCCACTGGCCTCAGCTGATGCCACTTCCCTGTCCTCCAAGCCCAGGGGTGGACACGTCCCCCTTTTGCTAGAGACTAGGATCAACCTCCTTGGTCCTACCCTCCTTCCTGCTGCAGCTGGAGACTGTCCCCTGGCCTCCTTGTCCTCTGAACCATGTGGGAGAAGTGCTTCTGGCTGGAATCTTTGCTGGTAAATCAGGGTACTCTGCTCTGTGAAGAAAATCAGGGAGTCTTTCTTCTCATCACAAATTGCATGCACACTTTTTCTTTTCAGTTATTTATGTATAAGCAATTTTGTTTTTAACCATAAAAGACTTTTTTTTAAGAATATATTTTACTAATTTGCAAGAGGGCAGAGCAAGAGAGAGAGAGAGAGCACAAAAGAGGGGAGGCGCAGAGGGAGAAGGAGAAGCAGACTCCTCGATGAGCAGGGAACCTGACGTGGGGCTCGATCCCAGGACCCCGAGATCATGACCTGAGCTGAAGGGAGACACTTAGCCGACTGAGCCACCCAGGCACCCCTGTGTAAGCAATTCTTAAAACTTTCAACTCTATTTTTACATTTTCAGGTACTCACAAAACAACTACAATAGTCTAGATTTTGCATCATGGGGTCTGTGCACGTGCATGCACACGCACACATGAGAGGGTGCATTTGCCATCAGGAGAAAACTTACTATTTTGACAGATAAAATTCATGAGTGGTAAACAACAAACACTGTTTTAAACAAAACAATAAAGATTAAGAAAAAAATTAGAGAACAAAAAAGAAATGGTTGCAAATTCTTAAGTTTTCCTATCTATAAATTTAGGACTAAACTAATCCTATGAATTTAGGACTAAAATATGAATTTAGGACTAAAATTTTAATTTAGGACTAAAATAGCAGTTTAGGACTACACTAACAACAATTTTATGTAGTTTGAGCGGGATGTTGTTTTAAGTTTTTTTTCTCTGTTTTTAAAACCACATTTTCTTCCGCTGGCCTCATGTGATCATTTTCTTTCTTTAGCTCCTGGAACTTTCTCTCGCTGGATACAGCTGCCACCCAGCTTTTTGCAGCTCTGTCGTGATGGAAGAGAACAGCCTTGCGATAGTGGCAGCTGTTTCTCTCCAGCTCTTTGCCCAGGTCTTGGGCCATCTTCTTGTAGAGGTTGCGAAATTGGCAAGTGAAGTTCATGTCTCCATACACGATGGCCAGTTTCTTCTTCATTTCCAAGTGCTGAGCTTGCCCTTGAAACTCTTTTCTGTGAGGTTGCAGGATATGTTGGTCCGGTTCGTCCTGAGTATTCTGAAGTTTCAGCTTCAGCTGCTGAATTTCACTGTCAAGCCATGAATTTTCCTGTTGCAGAGATGCTTCCTGGGTTTGGAGACCGTGTATTTGTCGTGTCAGCTCTGCGATCTCTCCCCTATCTGTCCACAGTTGTCTGACTCTGTCTTGATGTTCTCCTCCGGGACTTGGAGGGGACACACTGAAGCCAGCCACATCAGCGACACTCTTTAGATCAAGGACTGCCCGGTGGGCAGGGAGATCGCCATTTCCTGCTCCCCTCTTTTTCTGGACTCCCCAGGTTCCGGCAACAGCGAGATCTGCAGGGAGGTCAGGCGAGGGGATGACCTGCAGCCCGAGTCCTGCCTTGGACAATGATGGGCTGGCTTGATCTTTCGGGACCGGCTCCATGGGTGCCTTCGACTGCTCCAGGCTTTCTTCCCCCTCCTTTTCCTGCCTTCTCTGCCTCCATCTTGAAATTTCTTGGTTGAGCAATTCTGGTCGTTCTGGAAAATAAGTGTTTTCACCCAAATCATTCATTCTTTTCCTAGCAAGTTGTTCTCCATTCTTCTCCGATTCTCTTACAATAGGTTTTTCACCAGTGACTTGGGGAAGTTTAGGAGGTTGGCTCTTCTGTGCCTTTTTCAGAAAGTTGACAATGTCCCAATGTAACCTGATCAGGTTTGTATTCATTGCTGACAAGCACAAGGTTTGTAATGTGGGAGGACTGGTCACCACTGTGGGCAGCCTGAGGGCGTCATCGGCTTGTGTGGTTGATCCAATATTCTGACTGCCGCCTCCACAGACTTCATGGTGGTCAAAACACCTTTTGCTCAGCGCCTTCGCCCTTCTTAGAGTGAGTCGTCTCTTCACTAGGAAAACTAGCACTACAGTACATACCAGCATCACCCAGGACAACACAGGGAGACTTAGGCTGTGTCTCCAGCTTCCAGAAATCACCAGCAGCGCACCCCACAGCTGCTCTAGGACCAGCTGGCAAGTGGATCCGGTGGCCAACAGTGGGCCCTCCATGGCTGCGTAGGGCTTCACAGCTCTGCCTCTGAATGCCAGCGTCCTATGGCCACAACTGACCACTCAGAACCCTTGGAGGGTTCTATCTCTGTGGTAAACAAAGTGCCCGGCAACCAGGGTAGATCAGTTGGGTTGGGGGAGGGGAGACCAGACAGATCCTAGAACATAGTTGTCCCTAATTTGCTGTAAAGTAGAAAGTGATCTCAATCACACAAGAACTTGGGGTGGTGAGAAGGGTTGATCCCAGCCTGGAGGTCAGCCACTCCCAGCCCACCTGGCCCTACAGCAAGTAGGGGGGGGTCAAGGCAGGGCTAGGTCATGTCCCTCTTTGCACACAAAAGAAGTCAGGGCAGAGTGTTAAGGCCTCCTTACCACGCAAGGCCCATTCTCCTGATCCGAAGTTTCCCTCTGCTACAGGGACTCTGGTCCTGTCTGTGAAGGTCCCAGGGATCTCCTTTCTCTGAGGCACTCTCCCTCATTTGTGTGGTCACGATGGGCAGGCAGGTGACTGTGGGTCTGGCATGGAGGGTGTCCCCAGAGGTATTAACTAAGAGACCAGGATTCCAATCCTAGAAACTCAGAAGAAATCAACTGGATCTGGCAAGGTCTTACAATTTCATGGACTCTGTGGAGACAGCCTGTCCTTGTTCAATCCAAGTGTTCTTGCAAGGGGGTGACTCTGCTACAGGGTGACACAGGGACCCAGCCTATTGCCTTCATGTGGCCCTCCATCTATAGCCTGTATCTCCCAAGGAGAGCCTGTGGATGGCCAGCAGCCTTTCCTCCACACCCGAGAGTCTGGGGTCCGTGATGGAGCCTGGGAGTAGCCTCATCGCTCTGGGAATGGGTAGGAATGGCCTGCCCTTCTGGGAGGGTGGGCTGCCACTGAGCTCTGGCTGAGAGATACGATTTGTCACCCTAGAAATGGATGGAGGTGCCTTCTAAGCCTAACTCAGGGCAAGGTCACTCACACAGCTTCCCAGGGGGTTAGCTTTTGGTGGTTAGACAAGAGTTCTGGTGTGGATTTATGTCAGGGGATGGCAGAGCCTGGGGATTTAGTGTCCTCATTGTTGTGAACCTGAGGACTGGCTGGGGTTTGGCTTTGAAAACCATGGCTGGGAGCATCTCACTGGACGTTTTCCTGCACAGGATGTGTGGTTGAACAGTCTGGTCTGTGCCTGGGAGTCAGGGCCCTCCTGCATGTCTCTGATTCCTCAAGTACTCTTTCCTGCAGGCTTCATTTCCCCAGAAAGTTAGCTGATAGCACTTGGCATGAACTTTGCTCAGGAGGGAAAAAAGTGCCTTCTATCTCTAGCCTATGTTTTACAAATCTAACAGATAAGAGATTCCTTATTGTCTTATCCCATTCAGAGGGTCCAGTGGTCCCACACCTGGTAGAGACTTTATTTCAGGTGACAGACTCTGTGTCAGGCCTGAAATGAGATATATAGGAGGGGCAGGGAACAAAAGTACCTGTTTCCTTCAGTCTTTTCTTTTTTTTTAAAGCAAAGCTCTGTATTGATAAGTAACTTCCTTTTTTAACTTTTAATTTAATTAACCAACATACAGTACATCCTTAGTTTCAGATGTAGAGTTCAGTTACTTATCAGTTGCATATAACACCCAGCGCTCATCACATCAGGTGCCCTCCTTAATGCCCATCACCCATTTACCCCATCCCCCCCACCCAGCCTTCCTCCTGCAACCCTCAGTTTGTTTCCTGTGATTAAGAGTCTCTCATGGTTTATCTCCTCTCTGATTTCTTTCCTTTCATTTTTCCCTCCCATGTGATCCTCTGCGCTGTTTCTTATAATCCATATATGAGTAAAACCATAAGATAATTGTCCTTCTCTGATTGACTTATTTCGCTCAGCATAATAGCCTCCAGTTCCATCCACGGTGAGGTAAATGGTAAGCTTTCATCCTTTTTGATGGCTGAGTAATAGTCCATTGTGTATGTACCCCATTGTCTTTGTCCATTCATCTCTTGATGGACATCTGGGCTCTTTCCAGTTTGGCTATTGTGAACATTGATGCTATAAACATTGGGGCTCAGGTGCCCCTTGGTCGCTATATTTGTATCTTTGGGGTAAATCCCTAATGGTGCAATTTCTGGGTTATAGGGTACCTCTATTTTTAACTTCTTGAGGAACCTCCATACTGTTTTCCTGAGTGGCTGTATCAGCTCGCATTCCCAACAACAGTGTAAGGCAGGTTCCCCTTTCTCTGCATCCTCGCCAATATTTGTTTTTTGTGACTTGTTAATTTTAGCTATTCTGACCAGTGCTTAATTGACTGAGCCACCCAGGTGTCCCATGCTTCCACGAATTTTTAAAATTCTTTAATTTCCTGGTTGACCAATTCATTCTTTAGTAGGATGGTCTTTAGCTTTCATGTATTTCAGTTCCTTCCAAATTTCCTCTTGTGATTGAACTCCAGTTTCAAAGCATTGTGATCTAGAAATATGCAGGGAATGATCCCCTTCTTTTGGTACCAGTTGAGACCTGATTTGTAACCCAGTATGTGATCTGTTCTGGAGAATTTTCCATGAGCATGGGAGAAAAATGTGTATTCTGTTGCTTTAGGATGGAATGGTCTGAATATATCTGTGAAGTCCATCTGGTGCAGTGTGTCATTCAATGCCCTTGTTTCCTTGTTGATCTTCTGCTTAGATGATCTGCTCATTACAGTGAGTGAGGTGTTAAAGTCCCCTACTATTACTGTGCTATTATCAATGTGTTTCTTTAATTTTGTTATTAATTGGTGTATATCATTGGCTGCTTTCAAGTTAGGGGTATAAATATTTACAATTGTTAGATCTTCTTGTTGGATAGACCCTTTAAGTATGATATAGTGTCCTTCCTCATCTCTTATTACAGTCTTTGCTTTAAAATCTAATTGTCTGATGTGAAGATTGCTACCCCAGCTTTCTTTTGATGTCCATTAGCATGATAAATGGTTTTCCACCCCCTCAGGTCTAAAATGAGTCTCTTGCAGTCAGCATTTCGATGGGTCTTGTTTTTTTATCCAATCTGATACCCTGTGTCTTTTGATTGGAGCCTTTAGCCCATTTACATTCAGAGAACTACTAAAAGATATGAATGTAGTGCTTTTATATTTCCTGTAAAGTGACTGTTTCTGTATATTGTCTCTATTCCTTTCCAGTCTATTTTACTTGGGGCCTTCTCGTTGCTTAAAGGAGGCCTTTTAATATTTCTTGCATGGCTGGTTTAGTGATCACAGATTCTTTTAGTTTCTGTTTGTCCTAGAAGCTCTGTATGTCTCCTTCTATTCTGAATGACAGTCTTGCTGGATAAAATATTCTTGGCTGCATATTTTTCTCATTTAACCCTCTGAGAATATCATGCCCATCCTTTCTGGCCTGCCAGGTCTCTGGGAATAGATCTGCTGCTAGCCTTATTCTAGTATCATTTCACTTTATGGTATCACTGATCTCTCAAACCTTCCCCTCATGATTTAGTAGTAGTTTATCTCTCTTTTATTATTTTTGTCTCTCTTTTTTATTATTTTATTCTCCATCATTTTTTCTTCTATATCACTAATTCTCTCTTTTGCCTCACTTATCGTAGCACTTAGAGCCTCCATTGTTGATTGCATCTCATTAGTAGCCTTTTTGATTTCGACTTGAAAAGATTTTAGTTCTTTTATTTCTCCAGAAAGGGATTCTCTCTTCTATGCTTTCTTCAAGCCCAGCTAGTATATTTATAATCATAATTCTAAATTATAGCTCCAACATTTTACTAATATCCATACTGATCTGGTCCCTGGCAGTCAGTATTGCCTCTTGTTCTCTTTTTTGAGGGGAGTTTTTCCATCTTTTCATTTTTTCCAGAGAAGAATATATGAATGACTCCAGAGAACAATGACGCCAGAGAAATAGACATGAAACAGATCAGAAGAGACCTGAAATTTAAAATAAATAAATAAATAAATAAAGAATATAATCAGACAGTTTGAAGAGAACAGAGCCATAGACTTGATTCTGAGTGTATTTTGGTTTTGTTTGTTGGAGGAAACTGCATTCCAAAATTTAAAGAAAGAAAAACTTCTATATATAATTAAATACACTGAAAGGATACAATGTAACTATAAAAATGAAAATTAAAAAAGATTTTTAAAAAGTTGATAAAATAAATTGGTTGAAAAAGGAAATAGAAAAAAAATTAAAAGACTAAAGAATAGTGGAGGAAAACCCCATGAATTCTATATACTGTGTTCCCCTAGTACTGGAGTTTTGTAGTTCTCTGTGATTGGTAAACTTGGTCTTAGCTGGATGTTCTTGCTTATCTTCTAGGAGAGGGGCCTGTTGTGCTGATTCTCAAGTATATTTGCCCAGGGTGGAATGGCACTGCCTTTGCCAGGGCCACAGGCTAAGTAATCTGCTCCAAATTGCTCTATGTGGCTTTTGTTTCGTGAAGGCTTTACTCACAGCTTTAGAGGATGAGAATGAAAATGGTGGGCCTCCTAATCTCTAGTGCTGGAGCTGAAAGCTCGGGGCCCCACTCCTCAGTGAGCCCTCAGGGAAAAGCAGTCTATCTCTCTCTCTCTCTCTCTGTCTCTGTCCATTCTCTGTGCCCACCTAGTCTGTGACTGATTGTTTCTGTCTCAGGCATGCAACCCTGTTTTGGGTCTTCAAACCCTGCAAACTCTTGCTGCACGCACCCACACCACTCCTCTTGAGGGGGTTGCAGGGGCTCTTGCCCATTCTGCCGCTTGCTGGGCCCCTCCTTGGAGAGTGGTTGCCCCACCATGCTGTGGTTCGTGGTTTATGGCAACCCGAAGCTGAGAGCCTACTCCAGCCAGCTTCCCCACTCTGATGCCTGGGAATTCTGCTGCACTCAGACCTCCCCACCCCTGGTCTTCCTGTGACCCCGAGGATCCTGAGACCACACTGTCCACCAAAGGATTCCACCCCACTTTGCTACCTGAGCACCTTTCATGCAGGGACATCCCTCACTAGAGCAGATTTCCAAAAGTTCTGATTTTGTGTTTTGCGGCTATACCATTTTCTGGTAGCTGGTTTATGGAGCCTCCCTCCCTCTGTGGTTTATCTTCCCATATATCATCTCAGATTCACTTCACTGCACCTCCTACCTTGCAGAAAGTGCTGACTTTTCTAATTGTAGAGTTGCAGCTATTCTTTCCTTAGATCACTGGTTTAGTTTGCAGGTGTTCAGAATGATTTGATAGCTATCTAGCTGAATGCCTGGGATCAGACGAAACTAAGGTCTCCTATTCCTCTGCCATCTTGTACTATCTCCTCCTGAATGTGGGGGAACTTCACATGGGTCTTTCAGTGCTAAACCTGAAGGCCCCTTCTTGGCCCTGAGTGATTCAGTGTGTTTCCTCTGTTTTGTTGCAAGATTGAGACATTTAGTTGATTTCCTTGTCTTTTCTAGATGACACTACTCTGTTCCATGAATGTTTTTCCTCTTGTTGAGTGTCTTCACCTTGTCTTTTCTTTCTTGTGGATGAAGCAGAAACACTTCTACATTAAAGATGTAATCACCCTTACTAAATGGAAATAAAGAGATAGGAAGATTAAAAAAAAAAAAAAAAGGAAGGGAGAAGGTACATAGTTCACTAAAATTAACTCTTAAAATAAGAACTATTGCTACAGAATATTTCTGTCCTCAGTTTTTAGTCCTGGGTATCAGGCATCCCATTGAGTATGCAGGCCTCTTGCATCTTACTGACTGTACCTTTAGAAGTAATCAAGGCCGGATTATGCAATTAAAATAGAACGACAGTGAATCCTTGGCTCAGGTGGAAAAATGTGTGTGTTTTTAGGATGTCCCAGTCAGGTTTACTCAGTTTGATAAGTTTTTGGTCTTACCACTTCCTCAGCATCTCTTAGTGTCTATATGGATATTTGGTAATGTGGGGACACAGTTTAAAGAGATCCCTTTTCTACATCAGTGAGCATTTGGAATTCAGAAAAGGTTTTCAAAGAATTCTGTATTCTTTATTTTGGATTAAAATAATGGATTTTGATTAAGAGTATTAACTTGAGGAAATTCTCATTTGTCAAATAAATATGAGGTAAAACGAATAAGTAAAATGTACAAAAAGTAATCAATTACAGCATTTATTAGAAGTAAGAAAAAAATCTATTAGAAGTAAGAAAAAAAAGTAAAGAATACAAGTTTAACTCACTCATAAGAATTAGTCCATTTTCCTCTTTTACTTTCCAAAAGTTAACAGACCGAGGTCTGAGTCAATTGGCATTTATATTTGTAATTTAGAGAGAGTAGGTCTTATCAGGAAAGAGAGACAGAAAGTTATTTGGGATAGCTTGGATGTTATTTTAAAATGGTAGTTTAAATTAAAATACAGTAATTCAGTATTATAACAAATATTTTCAGTAAATTCATATTTAGAATTCAGAAAATTAAAATGGAATTACTGCCCTTTAAAAAATAGTAGTGGTTGTGCTAGAAGATATTGTCAGAAACTGCTGTAGTATCAATACTCATGTCACGATGGGTGGACAGTGAGGAAATGATGATGGGGAGCTGGGGATTCTGGGGTGAACTGTTGACAGAGAAGCCGGTTCTGTGTTGGATGACATAGTGGGGCGTAGTGTGCACTATGGGCTCTTCAAACCGCTACTGTCAGAGCCCTGCAGGTAATTCTTCATCTTAATTTGCTCTTTTGAGGCTCAGGCACACAAATTGCTCTGTGCTAATGCTGGCTTGTTCTTCAGCCAGAGAAGCCTTAGACTGTTAGAATTGGAAGATTAGACTCCTGGACATGGAGGAGATGTTAGCAAGTAGGTAATCCAGAGTCCTTTCATATATAAGGGCGGTCGATATTAAAAAAAAAAAAAAAAAAGGAAAATTGCTTTTCTGGGGTCCTACCACTAAATATATCACAGAGAAAGCCGTGGGATTCTGGTTTGTTGAGTCAAGGGCTTGCTTTACTCAACCAACAGACTGTAGAGTTTCACTCTTATTTACTTAGTGACAAAATGGGAGCATGGAGGACAAATAAAGAGTTTTAATGATATTGACAAAGAAAGTATTTCCATGAATACCCTATTTTCAGTACTAGCCTCACCTCTAAAAGCCTTTTTAAAATAACATTATGCCATCCTGATCATTTCTTTGAGCTTGGTTCTACTAGCATTTATATAAAATTTACTTTTTCTTTTCTCATTGCCATGCTATTTCTTAGATGTTAGCAATTATTACCAGTTATTTTAAATGTATGTAATTTATTACCATTTTTTTTTTAAGATTTTATTTATTTATTTATTTGACAGAGAGAGACACACACACAGCAAGAGAGCCAACACAAGCAGGGGGAGTGGGTGGGTGAGGGAGAAGCAGGCTTCCCACCGAGCAGGGAGCCTGATGTGGGGCTCGATCCCAGGATCCTGGGATCACGACCTGATCTGAAGGCAGCTGCTTAACGACTGAGCCATCCAGGCGCCCCTATTACCAGTTATTTTTATATGCAATTTATTTCCCTGCATGGAGTTTCAGATCACAAGGGTGTGGCCTTCCGCCTGTTTTAGTGCTCCCATAGTTGAAACAATGTCAGATTCTGAAACAATGTAAAAGATACTCAGTACGTATATGTTTACACACAAATAAATTGAGAAAATACGCTACCATTTACCATTCGGAGATTAAAAATCTAATGACTTCAAGTTTAAATTACCTGTGTGATCAGTCTTGCTTATTAGTTGTCTTAGGGCTCATAGCCACTCTGTACATATTGATATGACCATGTTGGTAAAATATCAATGTACTTCTACACTGTTGGTAAAAAGCTCCTACATCCCCTCTGACCCTGGGCCCCAACCCTTCCCCTCAGAGAGAGCCTAGACTTCTCCATGATACAGCAAACAAAGGGTTAATGCCTGCCAACAGGGTTTTCTCAAGACAGTGCACAGCAGCACTACTGGTAGGGCTAAGCTTATTGGATTCAAAATATTTTGGGCAGGTTGACAAAACTCTGTCTCTTATAGCTGGCATGAATTTTTCTGTGTAAAAGCTGAGACTAATCACCGAATAGATATTCCAGGTCTTCAGCCAATGTGATTTGTTAAGTTCTTCAGTTAAGGTTTTGTTGGATGATAGATTAAATAGCTCCTCAGTCACCAATATGGCCAGTGTGCAACACTGCTTTCAAGGCTCCGTTGACTGCCTTGGCCAAGTTCAATTTTCAAATCCCAGGAATATTTTCCAGTCCCCATCTTAACTTTTCTGAGACATTTTATACAATTGACTGCTCTCTGTTTTTTTTTTTTTTTTTGGCATTTCAGAAGCCACTGTGTTTTTGTCCCTTTCCACACCAACTGTTACTTCTGTCTCCTTCACCAGATTCTCTTATTCTGTTATCTCCTAAAACTCGGTATTGTTCAGAGTGCCCTTCGTCTTTCCCTTTTCTTATGGGATAATGGGCTATTATCACTTTCCATAACTTCAACGCAGCTGACACACTGATGACTCCTCAATTTGTCTCTCCTCCGGGCTTAACTTCTTCAGTATTCCTCCTGCATGCCCTACTCAGTCTCCCAAATCTGAATGCTTTCCTCTCCACACCTCCCACATTCAATTAGTTTTAAAGAAAATAATTATTTATACCTTTTAAGTTTGTACTCTCTTCTCTGTTGGGTTTACTTTTCACTGGGATTAGTTCAGACCTTTGTCTTTCTTTTATGTTTACTTCCTGTATTATTTTAGTAACCTTTAAGCTAAACTGTAACGTATTTGCTATTATGGCTCTCTCCTTTATAAGACCATGAGCTTCTGGGGTACAAAGATTATGCCTGTCATCTTGTATTCCTGGTGCCCACTCATGGATGCTACATATAGGTGCTCCATAAATGCTTGTTGAGTGAACAGTGTACTGCATTTGAATGCTCACTTTCTTTGGGGGAAATTCTTTTGCCTCTTTCCCTTTGCATAAGACTTCCGTGTTCTTGCAGCCTGTTCTTCTACTACTTCTTTTTTTTTTTTTTATTCCCAAATACTTTTATTTTATTTTTTCAGTGTTACAAGATTCATTGTTTATGTACCACACCCACTGCTCCATGCAATACGTGCCCTCCTCAATACCCACCACCAGGCTCGCCCATCCCCCCACCCCCTCCCCTCCAAAACTCTCAGTCCCTTGTTCTGAGTTCACAGTCTCTCATGGTTCTTCACCCCTCCGATTTCCTCCAAATTCATCCCTCCCCTCCCTCTCACAATGTCCTCCATGTTTTTCCTTACGCTCCACACGTA
>JAPYYM010003051.1:0-11592 GCA_028534135.1 Potos flavus
GTGTCCATTTCTGGGCTCTCTATTCTGTTCCATTGATCTGTGTGTCTGTTTTTGTGCCAGTACCATGCTGTCTTGATGATCAGAGCTTTGTAATATAGCTTGAAGTCAAGCATTGTGATGCCCCCAACTTTGGTTTTCTTTTTCAACATTCACCTGGCTATTCAAGGTCTTTTCTGGTTCCATACAAATTTTAGGATTGCTTGTTCCAGCTCTGTGAAAATGTCGGTGGTATTTTGATAGGGATTGCACTGAAAGTGTAGATTTCTCTGGGAAGCATAGATATTTTAGCAATGCTTGTTTTTCCAATCCATGAGCATGGAATGTTTTTCCATCTCTTTGTGTCTTCCTCAATTTCTTTCATAAATGTTCTGTAGTTTCTAGACCCTTTACCTCTTTGGTTAGGTTTATTCCTAGGTATCTTATGGTTTTTGGTGCTATTGTAAATGAAATAGATTCCCTAATTTTTCTTTCTACAGTTACATTGTTAGTGTATAAAAAAGCAACTGATTTCTGTGCATTGATTTTGTATCCTGCCACATTACCGAATTGTCGTATGAGTTCTAGTAATTTTGGGGTGGAGTCTTTTGGGTTTTCCACATAAAGTATCATGTCATCTGTGAAGAGAGAGAGTTTGACTTCTTCTTTGCCAACCTGTATGCCTTTTATTTCTTTTTGTTCTCTGATTGCTGAGGCTGGGACTTCTAGTGCTATGATGAACAACAGTGGTCAGAGTGGGCATCCCTGTTGTGCTCCTGACCTTAAGGGAAAAGCTCTCAGCTTTTCCCCATTGAGAATGATACTTGCTGTGGGTTTTTCATAGATGGTTTTTATGAAATTGAGGAATATTCCCTCTATCCCTACATTCTGAAGAGTTTTAATCAGGAAAAGATGCTGTATTTTGTCAAATGCTTTTTTCTGCATAAGTTGAGAGGATCCTGTGGTTCTCGTCTTTTTTTAATGTGCTCTATCATGTTGATTGATTTGCGAATGTTGAATCACCCTTGTATCCCAGGAATAAATCCCACCTGGTGGTGATGGATAATCCTTTTAATGTACTGTTGGATCCTATTGGCTAGGATCTTGTTGAGTATTTTGCATTCATCCCATCATCAGGGGTATTGGTATGTAATTCTTTTTGATGGGGCCTTTGCCTGGTTTTGGGATCAGAGTAATGCTGGCCTCATAGAACGAGTTTGGCAGTGTTCCTTCTGTTTCTATCTTTTGAAACAGCTTCAGAAGAATAGATATTATTTCTTCTTTAAATGTTTGGTAGAGTTCAACAGGGAAGCCATCTGGCCCTGGACTCTTGTTTTTAGGGAGGTTTTTTATTACTGCTTCAATTTCATTACTGGTTATTGGTCTATTCAGATTGTCTATTTCTTCTTATTTCAGTCTTGGCAGTTTCCAGAAAGGCATCTATTTCTTCCAGGTTTCTTAATTTGTTGGCATATAGTTGCTGATAATAATTTCTAATAATTGTTTCTATTTCCTTGGTGTTAGTCATGATCTCTCTCCTTTCATTCATGATTTTATTAATTTGGGTCCTTTCTCTTCTCTTTTTGATAAGTCTGGCCAGAGGTTTATCGATCTTATTCTTTCAAAGAAGCAGCTTCTAGTTTCATTGATCTGTTCTACTGTTTTTCTGGTTTGTATTTCATTGATCTCTGCTCTAATCTTTATTATTTCTCTTCTCCTGCTTGGTTTAAGTTTTATTTGCTGTTCTTTCTCCAAGTCCTTTAGGTGTAAAGTTAGCTTGTGCATTCTAGATTTTTCTACTTTTTTGAGTGAGGCTTGTATGGCTATGTATTTCTCCCTTAGGACTGCCTTTGCAGTATCCCATAAGTTTTGGATCAATGTGTTTTCATTCTAATTGGTTTCAATGAATTGTTTAAGTTCTCTTTTTAATTTCCTGGCTGATCCAAACATTCTTTAGCAGGATAGTCTTTAACTGCCAAGTGTTTGAATTCCTTCCAATTTTTTTCTTATGATTGAGTTCCAGTTTCAAAACACTGTGGTCTGGAAAATATGCAAGGAATAATCTCAATCTTTTGGTATTGGTTGAGATCTGATTTGTGACACAGTATATGGTCTATTCCAGAGAAAGTTCCATGTGCCTTTGGGAAGAATGAGTATTCTGTTGTTTTAGGGTGGAATGTTCTGTATATATCTATGAGGTCCATCTGGTCCAAAGTGTCATCCAGAGCTCTTATTTCTTTGTTGATCTTCTGCTTAGATGATCTGTCCATTGCTGAGAGTGGAGTGTTAAGGTATCCTACTATTGAAGTATTATTATTAATATGATTCTTTATTTTGGTTAATAGTTGGCTGCTCCTATGTTGGGGGCATAGATATTTATAATTGTTAGATGTTGATGGACAGACTCTTTAAGTATGATATACTGTCCCTCTATATCTCTTACTACAGTCTTTAGCTTAAAATCTAATTTGTCTGATATGAGAATTGCTATCCCAGCTTTCTTTTGAGGTCCATTGGCATAAGTGGTTCTCCGTCCCCTCACTTTCAATCTGGAGGTATCTTTATATTCAAAATGAGTCTCTTGTAGACAGCATATGGATGGGTCATGTATTTTATCCAATCTGCAACCCTGTGATATTCCTCCCCCCATATGTAAGAAATCTCTTCCCCCTAGCTGCTCTCAGGATAGCTTCACTGTCTCTAAGATTTGCAAGTTCTACTATCATATGCTGGGGCATTTTTCTGTTCTTATTGATCTCAGGAGGGGTCCTCTCTGCCTCTTGGACACAAATGCTTGTTTCCTTCCCCAGATTAGGGAAGTTCTCAGCTATGATTTGTTCAAATATACCTTCTAGTCCTTTCTCTCTACCCCCCCTCAGGGATCCCAATAATTCTGACATTGGAATGTTTCATGACATCATTGATCTCTCTAAGTCTGTTCTTATGAGCTTCTAGCTTCTAGGCCTCCTCAGCTTCCTTCTTTTCTATCTTCTTATCTTCTAGCTCACTAATTCATTCTTCTGCCTCATTACACTGGCTGTCAGGGTATCCAGTTTAGACTGCATCTCATTCATTGTATATTTTAGTTTGGCCTGATTAGATCTCATTTTTGCCCTTAGAGATTCTATATTGTTGCTGATATTTTTCTCAAGCCTAGATATTGACTTCATAATTGTTACTCTGACGTCTCTGACATCTTGCTTATATCCATATCCATTAGGTCTGTGGCAGAGGCCAGTCTCTGATTCTTTTCTTTGTTGGGGGCTCCTCCTCTTAGTCATTCTGTTGAGGGGTGGTTGAGGGAATGTACAGAGTCCAAAGTATTAACCACAACCTAAGCAAGATGTACCCATTTTATGGGGACCCTAGTGTTGTCATCCTCTTGTTCTTCCACCCTATCTTCTGGGGGAGGGGCCTGCCATGTTATTACTCAGGCAACCCTGCTTGGGCAGAGATGCCCTGCCCCCTGTCCAGGGGGTGGGCTCAGTGGAAACCGGTTTTTTGAGCTTTTGTTCTTTGGTGGCTCTCTGCATCTCTTCCAAGAGTCAGAGCGAGAATGGTCACACCCAAACCTCTGTCCAAGAGGAGAGAAATCACAGTCTGCTCTTCACTGAGCCCTCCAAGACACACAGTCTCTGTTTCTATAGGTGCTGCTAAAAACTGCAGACTCCCGCAGTGGTGTGCTCCCACAGCAACTCTCCCAGAGGTCAACCCCAGGGCTGGGGCTTGTGTCTGCGTTTTGTGCTTCTAAAACTGTGAGTGGTCTAGTTCGTGTGTGTGCACCTGCAGTTCCTGGATGCTGTCTGGGGGCTGCTCTAAAGCCCTTTCCTGGGCGCTACCTCTCTGCAAGTTTGTGCCTGGTTCTCAGTGCAGGATGCTCTTGTGCTCCAGTGTTATATCAATTTCCAGGGGCCAGCTTATGGCAGCTCCCTCCCCCTTCTGTTTATCTTCTGATATCTGCCTGCAGATTCACGACTCCATCCTTCACACACTGCGATCTGCAGAGATTTTCTGGTTGTAGAGATCCAGATATATAGTCTTAGATCTCAGGCTGATTTTATGGGTGTTCAGAATGGTTTGGTAGATAGATAGCTAAATTCAGGAGACCAGTTGAAATAGGGTCCCTTATTCCTCTGTCATCTTGCCTCCTCCACTCCATTCCAGGACTTTTAACATATATATTAAAATATATATATATATTTTATATATATATTTTACTCAAAATTGAGACTCTAGAAACCACTTATATCCTACTTTTATTACTTATTATATCATATTTCCCTTTCCATTAACTAAAAAATATGATTATAATTCCTGCTTAATGTATTATTATTTAGTAACCTTTTTCCTTTAATTCCTGCTGCTTAACTAATTTTCCTATATTTATAAAAATTCTAGGGTTAATGTCTACTTTCAAATATATTCTGAAAATTAATTACTTTGAATACAGTATACATGTGTATATGTCTGTACATGTGTGTGCATGTGTGTATGTGTGTATATGTATGTTGAGGGGAATACAGAAAAGGAAGAAAACAGACTTAATTTCCAAGTATTATTTTTACGATTAAATCTTACTATGAACATAGGTTTTTCTTTCTTTTTTAAAGATATAAAAACATGTTAACTAGTGTGTGTTTAAACAAAGCCTCTAAACTACAACACAATTATTTTACAAGTGAAATAATATTTCCATGGCATGGCTCATGAAAAGATTTATGACAACTCCATTTTATAAGTCACATTGAGACTTAGTTACCTCAAAGCAATCTGTGTGTATGTGTATGTATGTGTGTGTTTTTAATACTTGAATTGTGAACAAAGTCCTGGGGTCCAAAATCCTTTGGCTTTTTGAAAAACTGGATAAATGGCCAGTTCATGCACCCCCTTATTGGGGGGCACTTATTTATCCTCTGTCAGTCAAGAGCTAAGAATTTTTCCCTCCACGGATTGTTTCTATTTTGATTCTTTATTTTATAGAGTTACTGTAAAGATATTTTAGCAAATCTTCTGTTTTTTTGTTTTTTGTTTTTGTTTTCCAATTGTTTCTATAAGGGAACAAGGGCCTGAAGTTTCCTAATCTGCCAAAGTGATGTCAGTCTTTTTTTTTTTTAAGATTTATTTTATTTAATTGAGGCAGAGAGAGAGAGAGAGAGAGAGCATGAGAGGGGAGAGGTCAGAGGGAGAAGCAGGCTCCCTGTGGAGCAGGGAGCCCAATGTGGGACTCGATCCTGGGACTCCAGGATCATGACCTGAGCTGAAGGCAGTCGCTTAACCAACTGAGCCACCCAGGCACCCCAAAGTGATATCAGTCTTAATCTCTTTGTTTACTAAGAGGTATTCATAGTCATTTTATTTTATAATTTATAAATTCCTTCATCAGAAATATTATATCTGGAGAGCTTTGTACTCAAAACCAGACTTCTCTAAATATACCTCTCAGAGGGCACAGACATCTCAGGCAATTTCTTTTTTTTTAAATAAATGGTATTGGCTTTGAAAATTGTACTATTAGGCCAGTACATATTAAGCTTGAGCATTAGCCATTCTGCTGACACCCCAAGCACTCATCTTTGTCAGAAATCTCTAAGTCATGAAAATACACTCTTGAGTAGAATGTGGTAGATTGTAGAAAGGAGACTAAGAGGTAGATTGCCAAATTACAATATTTCATCTCTGTCCAACCTGAGACAGGATCATATGACATGATTTCTGCCTGACACTGGCTAACATAAGCAGGAAAAGTACTTTTCTTTTAAAAGTTCCTTACATCTGGGTTTCATTACAAATTGGCTGTATCTTTTCAGCATGTTCATTTTAAAAGCTCCAAAGTTTTTTCTTTCTCCAGTAAAACAATACTATTTCCAAATAATTTAATTCCACAGAAGATTCCTAATAAGCCTTTGCGAGTGTTGTGATTAAAGAAATCTGGCCTAAGGCCACAAAGTGTTCTTATTTTTGTGGCTGAATAAGAAATTTCTAATGGTTGCACACACCTTTGAAAGAGCTCAGACATTTCACAAGAAACACATGTGATGTAGACCATTGTCCAAACCTGCACTCACCATCTTGTTAGAGTCTTTTTGGAAGATGAGAGATTTGGCCTAGTGCTTAGTTAGCTTGCCCTCTATCATATGGAATTTTCTAAGCCTCTTCTTGATATTTTGTTCCTTCTATAATTGATTAGCACTACACCAGAGGTAGTTAAAAAGTTCAATTCCCACAGTTCAGTGTTATTTTGGGAGATGCTACATTGGTAATTCTGACAACAATCACTCCTTAGATGACCTCTAAGAACAAATATTTTCAAAATGAACTTATCAGTAAACACAGGACATGTAGGTGCAAAATAATATTAGCTTTAAATTGGGTATATTCAATACTAGAGGTCATTTAAAAAAAGTGGAAAACCCATGCTAATGCTTTTATTGATAGAATGATTTATAGTAGTAGTAAAAATAGGGAGTTGTAGTTTTTTTGTTTTTGTTTTTCTTTTTTGGGGGGTAGGGAAGGAGTTGTAGTTTTTATTTAACATCTTCACAGGCATTTCCAAAACCAAAATTCTCTAGCAAATCTTTGTCTCAAAGGTTAGTAAGGGAGTTCTAAAGAAATTGTCTGTCAATTGCCTTAACATGTTAGATGTAAGTTCTGGAGTCTCAACCATGTCTTGTATGAGAGAGATCTGTCCAGGTGAATTTTTGTATTACTCAAGGACTGAACTTCATAAAACAGTGGTTGAGGAAATAGTTGTACGTTATAGGTAATTAATTTTAGAAGATATGTGGAATCAATTCTAGTTACAGCTACTTCATAAGATGTTTTGAAACAAGGGGTCAAGTACTCCATCATTATCCTCTAAATCTCAGATCCTTCTCTCATTTGTGCCATTCTTACTGTGCTTGATTCTCCATTTTGTCTTCCTGCTCACGGAGTTCACTCTGCAGGGCCACCGAAGTTTCCTGACTGTCTTGCATATCTTTCATCTTGGCTAGAAGAAAATTCTCTTTTCTTTCCTGGGGAAACAAATCATGATACTAGTAATAAATACAGATGAAGTTCAAGGTAGATTTTTTTTTTCAAGTGACTTCAGCTGTTAATCTAACTACCTCGAAGCATCTGCCAGATCTAATAATTTCTTACCCAAGCTGGTGCCAGAACCAGGTTTCTAAAGTGAGTATGTAAGTACTGACATAGCCAATACTAGTACTATAAGCATATTACGCAAATCAAGGTGAAGGTGTGTGGCATTCACTGGAAGTAGCTCAAGAAACAGGGTGGCAACCCAGCGCAGCTACCTTTATGACTATAACCTTCACATCTGGCCAGCACTGCCTGTTAGAACACTGTGAGGCAATGTCTCCATGGTTACAAAGTTCCAGTCTCTGAGCAATTATCCTGATACTGCACCTGCTTTGTAGTTTGCAGACATTAAATATGGTAACTTGCTTTTAGAAGAGCCATATCTTTCACCATATAAATTTTGCCACCAAAATGTTCAATAACCTATTTTGGAATTATGAAGGTCAAAGCTAGTATGTAAATATTTGGAGCGTTAGTCACTGTTTTTAATTGTTTTTTGATTTTTGTTTTGTTTTGACAAATGCTCTTTGAACACATGGAAATAGCCAAGCAACAGGAACAGAAAACTTGTGTACTTTTCAGGGAGAAAGAAAGCTATTGGTAGAAGTAGTGAAATCAAAGCCAGGAGATTTACATTCTTCTCCTAGTTATACCAGTAGTATGATTTAGAAGAAATCACTTAGTTCAGATTCTAACCTTGAGTAAAAGATTCACACTTAATGTTTTATGGTAATGATGGTATATAAGAATAAAATTAACACTGTACACAATTATAAGATATATTAGCAATATGATTACTGGATGAGTAAATTCATTCAATAAATATTTAAATAAGCATCTATTCTGTACCAGGAATCAGATAGATACTATGAATAAATAGTTCCTGCTTCTAATGATCAAATATCTTCTAATCTAGATTAGAAAATGGCTTCCATCATGGAATGATGAGCATTATTTAATACAAAGGACAATGAACAAAGTAACTATTTTAATAAGTCAAAAGAAAAAGATTTCTTGGGGACCCTGTGAAATAGTGGCATAGGAGGATCCTAAACTCACCTTGTCACACAGATGCTCCTAGATAACAACCACATCAATATAACTAACCCAGAAAATGATCTGAAGACTGGCATAATAGACTCTCTACAGTTAATTGTAGAAAGGAGGCCACATGAGAAAATGGTGAAAGGATGGATCACCAGTTGGAAACACCTAACCTGAGAGACTAACCACAAAGACTGGAGGGACACCACAAGCACAGAAAAGGGAGAGGAACAGGTCCCACACCAGGCACCCCAGACATGTAGGACCTACACTGGGAAGACGAGTCCTCATGACATTTGGCTTTGAAAATCAGAGATGCTTAACTTTGTGAGTTTTTTTTTTTTAAGATTTTATTTATGTATTTGACAGAGAGAAAGAGATCACAAGTAGACAGAGAGGCAAGCAGAGGGAGAGGGGGAAGCAGGCTCCCTGCTGAGCAGAGAGCCCGATGCGGGGCTCAGTCTCAGGACCCCGAGATCATGACCTGAGCCGAAGGCAGAGGCTTAACCCACTGAGCCACCCAGGTGTCCCAACTTTGTGAGTTTTTATAATCATTGGGGTTTAACACTGGAAACTTTTAAAAATCAGTGGGATCAGCTCTAGGAGGGCCAGAGAGTGAGAGGAAATAGTCTCTACCCTTAAAGAGACAGCACACAAATAACCCTGCCAAGATACAGCATATAAGCAGCAGTTTGAAAAGCACCTGGAGATTTATTTACTAATCTCAGAATGTGTGCTAGAGGGGCAGAAATCTTTAAGAAATTTCTCTAAGAACAAAAGAGCTGGTGGGCACCATTCTCCCCATTTATCCCCAGCCTAGATACCCAGACATCTATGGGAATCAACATGAATACTCGCTACTTAGCCCAGGTTTCATCCTGCTAGCAGATGGGCATTTACCTTGCTATCACCTGTGTGCTCTACCCCCACCTTCTCCCAAACACTGTCCCATTCAACCTGCCTCAATCCTTCCAAAGCTATGCCTGATGCATTTTATTCTGGAAGCAGTCCTGACAGTGGTCAGCACCACTCCAAAGTGACTCTTGCTCTGGTGAGAAGGGAAGATAATCACACACACCAGTTCCACTGAAGCCCCAGAAATGGGCTTGGGGAAAATGTGATGTGACTGCTGGCCTAGCCCACCAACAAAAACCTCACAGGGGGCAGCACAAAGAGAGAGCTCTGTAATTGGGTGGGAGTGGTCACTGCAACCCAAAAAGACAGACTCAGGGCAGATATCTGGCCTGATAGCAGGTCTCATTCTCCACAAAACACAACAAAAAAACACCCAAAAAAAAAGCCACTCAGGAGACAATGCAAGGACAGTGCCCTGCAGCTAGGTGTGGCCACAATTCACAGTTCTGGCAAACAGGCTGATGGCAAGCATCTGGTCTGATCCAACTACAAGCCCAAAGTCACCTCAGACTGGCCCCATAATAGTGCAGATGCCAAGCCTGGCTCACAAGAAAGATGGCTATGCGGCTCACTGGACTGAAGGCAAATGTGGCTCAACCACAAGGGTAGTGTGCATGCAACAAACATAGGAGACATCTCTGAAGTGCGAGGTTCCGTGAACAAGGGACATTGCACTACGGGGCACAACAGGACCTCTTCTTCATAAGTCCACTCTACTTTTAAGAGCAGGAGATGTAGTTGACTTTCTTAGTACATAGAACAAACACATAGAATTAGACAAAATGAGACAGAGGAATATATCCCAAAGGAAAGATCAGGACAAAATCACAAAAAAATGATTTGGAGATGAGCAAGATGCCTCATAAAGAACTCAAAGTAACAGTCATAAAGATACTAATTGGATGTGAGAAAAGACTGGAGGATTTCAGTGAGACCTTCGACAAAGAGAAAATATAAAAAAAGAACCAATCATTGATGTAGAACTCAACTGCTGAAAATAAAAGTACACTGGAGGGAATCAATAGTAGATTAGAGATGGCAGAAAAATGAATCAGTGAGCTGGAAGACAGAATAATGGAAAGCAAAGAAACTGAACAACAAAAAGAAAAAAGTACAATAAAAAATGAGAATATGTCAAGGAAACTCAGTGACATCATCAGACATAATAAAATTCACATTATAGGGATCCCAGAAAAAGAAAATAGAGAAAGAGGGGCAGAAAATTACTTTGAAGAAATGACAGCTGAAAACCTCCCTAATCTGGGGAAGGAAATAGACATCCAGATTTAGGAGGCACAGAAAACCCCCTCAACCCAGGGAAGTCCACGCCGAGACACATAATATTCACAATGGCAAAAAGTAATGGCAAAGAGAGACTCTTAAAGGCAAAAACACAAAAAGAAAACAGTTATATACAAGGGAAACCCAATAAAGCTATCTGCTGATTTTTCAGCAGAATTTTCGTAAGCCAGAGGTTTGGCATGATATACTCAAAGTCTAAAAGGAAAAAGCCTGCAACCAGAAATACTCTATCCAGCAATGCTATCATTCAGAATAGAAGGAGAGATAAAAGTTTCTCAGACAAACAAAATTGAAAGGAGTTCATCACCACTTAATCAGCCATATAAGAAATGTTAAAGGGAATTCTTTGAGTGGAAAGAAATAGCCAAGTGGAAAGAATAAGAAAATTATAAAAGGAAATAATTTCACAGGTACATGCGAACTTAATAGTAGTAGATTAGTTACTTATAAAACCAGTATAGCTAAGCCACAAAAACAGTAAAGTCATATCTATAAAAATCGGTCAAGGGCTAAACAAAATAAAAGGATGTAAAGTATGACATCATATACACAAAATGTGGGAGGAGAGAGTAAAAATGTAGTGCTTTTAGAATGGGTTCAAACTTAAGCAACCCTCATTCTAATAGAGATTGCTATATGCATAGGGTATTTTATACCAACCTAATGATAATCACAATAGAAAACCGTAAAAGATATGCAAAGAAGAAAAGAAAGCAATCCAAGTATATCACTAAAGAAAGCAATCAAACCAAAAGGGAAGAGAACAAGAGAATAAAGGAAGAGAGAATTACAAAAACTACCATAAAACAAGTAACAAAATGGCAAAAACTACATACCTATCAGTAATTACTTTGAATGTAAATGGACTAAATGCTCACATCAAGACATAGGATGATGAAATAGATAAAAAAAAAACAAGCCCCATCTATATGCTGCCTATGCACGACTCACTTCTAACTTAAAGATGCATGCAAATTGAAAGTGCAGGGATGAAAAAACAAGTATCATTCAAATAGAAATGAAAACAAAAACAAAAATAAACAAATAAAAACAAACAGATACGTAAAGAAAGTTGGGGTAAGAATACTTATATTGGACAAAATAGACTTTAAAACAAAGACTGTAACAAGAGAAGATATGGTCCATATATACAATGGAATATTATGCCTCCATCAGAAAGGATGAATACCCAACTTTTGTATCAACATGGACGGGACTGGAAGAGATTATGCTGAGTGAAATAAGTCAAGCAGAGAGAGTCAATTATCATATGGT
>JAPYYM010003052.1:0-11591 GCA_028534135.1 Potos flavus
CAGAATTACAGGGTGCCGCAAAGGGCTCAGGGGCCCTAAAAGTCCCCCTTGCAGCTGACACCGGATGCCCGACCCTGTGCCCTCTGTCATCTCCTCCTGGAGCGCCCCCCTCCTGTTGGTCACCCCATCTCCGCGGGAAGGGCTGTGCTGGGAAGGTGGAGCCTGGCTCTGCTGTGCGGGGTGCACGGCCGGGGAGCGGCGGTCTCGGGGATGGGTCACAGCGACAGCAGTAATAGTCACGCCCGTCTCTGCTTCAGCCACTGAAGCAGCTTCTAGAAGCACAAAGGCGTGTAATGACGGTCCTTGCCCTCAGAGTGTTTGTTCAAGGGAGGAAGCACTCACACAGACACAGCGATCATGGCTCATGTCGAATTGGGTTGGAGACAGGGGAGCACAAGATGCCAACGCGGGGAAGTCCTAAAGCATGGGTGGGAGCCAGCCAAGGAAAGAGAGGGAGAGAAAGAGTTCTTCGGGGAGAGGAATCGGTGGCCCCCTGAAGGCACAGAGGCAGGAGAGAGCTCACCGTGCCCGGGAGACAGCGGGGTGGGTGAGACATGAGGCCAGAGAGCAGGGAAAGAGCTGCTGTCAATATCCACGACTTAGATTTTGTTCTGGAAGCAGGAAAAACTGCAGCCATTTATTGATGCTAGGGCACATTGGCTTTACTACTCAAGGGCCGCACCGGCTTTGGGGTGAGGAGTAAACTACTTGGGAATAAAACGTGAGGGGCGGGCGGTGAGGAGCCCGTCACTGTCATCAGGATGGGGGTCAGTGGTGACCCTGCCCGGAGTGGGGACAGCGGGTGGAGACAGACAGATTCCATCCAGAGTTCAGAGGCAGATGGGACGAAACTTAGTGAGAGGTTGACGTGGGGATGAGGAAGAAGGAAGGGCCCCAGGTTTCTGGTTTGGCAACTAGGTGGGCGGGAGGGGAGGAGATTGGGATTCAGGATGAAGAATGGAGACGATGGTTGTTGGGGACGGGGTGGACGACATGAGCTGTGGGTTAGGTGAGCAATCCTGGGCCCCCGGGGTGAGGGACACGTCTATGCAGTCAGTCCTTCCCACACTCGGCCAGGCTCCTCCCTTTTATTCCTCCGAATAGAGGCTTAATTTCATCCCTTTGGGTACTGCCTTCTGGCATAGTTAAGAAAGTCCTCAAGAGTCTCATAAATGCCCTTTTATTTTAGAAAACATCTGCTCTTTTTTGTGATTGGAATTAAGGAGCACAGTTAACGCTGCGTCTTCACCCCAGTGGGAGGGTAGGATTTATGCAGACCTGGTTGGGAGGAGATTGATTTGGATGATATTTGCTGGTATTAGGACCAGGGACCCAAGAGTGTCTGAATCTTGCCATGCCAATCTCCTCCTCAGTTCATTCCCCCAACCAGACTCTCAAGGAAGATGCCACAGTGAGCCATAGGAAATCACTGACATTCGACTGTTCTTCAACCACAAAAATGACAATTTCATGGAGTGCAGCCTCATATATGCAAGGAAACAAAGTGTTATTTTATAATTAACTGTGGCCACTGCAGAGTCTCTGGTGAAAGGCAGACGTAGAACATCACATAAGGCCACGTGCTGATGCCAGGCTCCTTTCCCCTGTAAGCACTTGGGACCTCATCCCTCTCTGTCCAGCCACGTGGCACGGGATGCTTGCAAAGAGAGGGAGCTGCTCAGGTGACCTTCAACACACGTTAGACCCAACCCTGAGAAGTAGAGACCTATGAGTGACATTTTGTGAGAAACAAGAGGAAGTTACGGAGAGTGTGGAATGGTGGTAAGGGCTCCTTTTCCTTACAGTCAGTCAATTATTGGTGCCATATAATGGGAGGTCCATTCTGGTAATTAGTGGAACACTTGCGACCTAATGTTGAAAAAGTCTTGATCTAGAATGAGGGTCCCTGATTGATCAGGGCCGTGTACACACACACACGCACACACACACACACACACACACACCATCGCACACAGAGAAATGGCCACTGAGACCTTGGTAACCAGCACCTCTGGTGTGGCGGCCCCATTCATAGGTTAGCTCTACCTATCGGAGCTTGTTTGGATCCATTAAGAAATAAGTGCCAAGATGGGGTTAGATGTGCAGGACATGTATTGGGGAAACATCTGCGAAGGATCAAGGAGGAGCTAGAGAAGGTGAAGGCAGACAGAGACCTCAGCTCTTTTGTAGATTTGTTGCCTACAAAAAAGGGGGGGGGCAGGATTGGATGCCTTGTTGCAAATGCAGCAGTGGGTCCAGAAGGAGAACTGCTGGGTCCGTCTGTCACGCTTCCTGCAGCGGACATCTGAGTGACACGTTTTATGGCCAACGTCCCATCTCCCCTGAAGAAGTTCCACTGGTCGCCACAGAGGATATGAATGACTGCGCTGAAGAAAAGTAATTCAGCGGGGGGAAAGCTACTGACGATGTTTAATGTGGAAGCAGAGTGAGGACATTAGCACTTTGTGAAAACTTACTCATTTGGTGAATTTGAGACCTTGCATAAACCTCCTTCCACGGTACCCATCATTAACACAAGATGGAGCCTCCCCAAGTTTCTTCCAGCTGCGCGGACTGACCCCCGTCTTTATCTTGTTCTCTGCTGACCTCAGGAAAACCATTAAGGAAAGGGATGGGAGAAGTGATCTTCCCATAGGGGGTAGTAAGGTCATGATGTGCATAAGGGCATGGAGACAGACCCGGATTCTAACACTGACTCAGCCCCTTCCCCTCACTTGCTGTCCACACATGCACACACCGAACTTCCCTGAGCCACATGGCAAGAATGGCATTCCTAGTCCTCACCTCTCAGCGTGGCCACGGTAACTAGAGGAGATGACCTGTAAGCACTGCCTAGCGGTGTGCCTGGCTTGTTATGGCCTCTTTGTAAAGAACTAACCTCTCCCATCCTCCCATTCTCCTTTCCCCTGTATTCCATTCTCTCCAGTATAGATGACATCCAATAAATTATGTGATGTCCATGATTTAATGGGTGATAAAATAGCAATTAAATATACAGACTGCTGTAGTTAAATGCCAAACCATAAATCGTGTGTCGAACACCTCCTCTGGGCACACGAGTGTGGAGTGTGATCTGGGCTGGAGCAAAGTCACATTCAGCACCACGGACAGCGCACCCGGGTACCGGGGGGAGGGGCTTTGGGGGGTGTCCCGCCAGGGCTCAGGGCAGGGTCACATTTACCGCAGTGGACCACTGTCTACCTGCTTCCTGGGGCCACCGGACAATATCTTGCCTCTATCCCCCGTCATCAGACTTCTCCACTCGACTGAATCACAAGATTCTGTTATGAGTCTTTCATATGCATGGAATGAGCGTGTGAGTGTGGAATGCATAGAAATACCTTCCGTGTGTGTGTGTGTGTGTGTGTGCACGCGCGCGCACGTGCGTGTGTGTCTTCATGTTGCTAAATGCAAGGATCATTTCTCATCTCCCGCGTCATGCACGATGCTGCGTGGCAAGGGGCTCCCTCCCACCATTCTGCGCACCTTCCCCACCCGGCTCATGCAGACTTCCTCTCCTCCTACTTTGCGGGTCACTCTTTCATGGCGTGCTTCGCTGCTTTTCCTCTACTGTCCTGCTCTAGATATGGAAGTTCTCCTGGGATTCACCAACCGGTCAGCTCTTTTCTCCAAACTCACTTCCTAAATGAAACCATCGCCCCAGCCTGATTTTTTTCTCTAAGTGTGATTCCTATGTCCAAATGTCTAACACTTAAATGTCTAAAAGTCTCTCAAACTCAACGTGGCCGTAACCAACATCGCCTCTCCATCCCCAAATATCTGTTCTCCTACATTCTTTCCCATCTTAGTAAAGGACAGCTACTTCCAACATTTTCTTATGTTAGACAGCTTAGAGATGGTTTTGATTTCTCTCTTCACGTCACACCTTATATCCAATTCAGAAGAAAATGCTTTTACCTTACTTTTAAAATAGATCCAAAAAGTCCAACCACCCCCCTTTACTTGTCTGTCTGCACATTCGTGCAATCCACCATCATTTCACCTGGATCATTGCCTTGTTTCCCCCTCCCCCTCCCTCTCTCGGGTCCCTCCCTCCCCCATCCCCTCTCTCTCCTCCCCCCCATCAGTTCGTTTTCTACACAGAGCCTAGGACGATCCTGCTAATGTACAAGTCATGTCTCCTTTTGCTCTGCTCAAACCCTCCAATGCCTCCCCTTTCACTCAGAATAGGAGCCCAAGTCTTTACAATGGTCTAGAAAGTTCTCCATGGTCTGAAATACCTACTCGTACACACACAATTTCTCCAAAATCATATCCTATCATTCTTTCTATTGCCCTCTCCTCTCCAATCCCACCCCCGCCCTGGGGTCTTTTCTTCGCTGCCCTCTGTCGCGAATGCCCCTCCCCTGATACATCCATGGCTCCCTCTTTGTCTTCAGAGACAATGTTCAAATATGACCTCATCAGGTGCTTTGCTTGAGCACCGTATTATAACATAGCACCTTCCACAATCATTCTCTTTACCTTACAGCATTTGTCGCTCCGCATAGCCTTTACTTATTATCTTTTGCTTTCCCCGCTAGAATGTAAGCTCCATGAGAGCAAAGACTGTCTTCCTTGTTCACTATCCTGTGGTCAGCACTTGGTCCATAACACTTGTTGAAGGAGAGGAAGGAAGGAAGGAAGGGAGGAAGGGAGGAAGATGGAAGGAAGGGGAAGGGGGCAGGGGAGGGAGGGAGAGAAGGAAGGAAGGGAAGGAGGGAGGGAGGGAGGGAAGGAGGGAGAGAAGGAATGAATTGGGGAGGGAAAGAAGGAAGGAAGGAAGGAAGGGAAGAAGGGAGGGAGGAAGGATGGAAGGAAGGAGAAGGGGGCAGGGGAGGGAGGGAGGAGGGAAAGAAGAGGACTAAATGAATTTTGGCACCCCCAGGACCTACCCCGTGATACACAGTAGAGGCTTGGGAAATGACTGCTCAGTGAGCAGACTATGGAATGAATGAATGAATGAATGAATGAATGAATGAATGAATGAATGGGTGGATGTCCGACCCAAGCAGCGCAGGCTGGGGCAGGGGTCTAGCTTAGGTCCCTGTCAAGATCAAATAGGAGGTCAGGGAGCACAGCCCGGGTGATGAACACGCCATGGGTCCAGGTTCCGGCAGAAGAGCGCAGATGTCTCGGGGTCCCTGGGCCTCTGCACGCTCCCCCCGGCCGGGAACAGCATCTGGGGGGACAGAGTCAGTAAACCGCCAGCGGGGTCTCAATCAGCCTGAGATGCTTCTCCTTCGCGTGTAAAGAGCGTGCAGAACAAAAGTGGTCTCTGGCGGAGGCCGGAGCAGGATCTCTCCCCTGGTTCCCCAGAGCAGAATCACGGGGTGGGGTGGGGGGTGTCACGCCCCCCGCTCGGATTCCTGCAGGTGCCTGATCCGTGAGACGCCTGCTGGGGCCCGTGGGTCTGAGCTGAGTGCCCATCACGGCCGACGGGGTGTCATTTCCGCAAGACGCTGCCAGGATTCCCGCGGGTCACGACATTCCCGGAGAGCTCCGAGTTAATTATCAACTGGACAATAACTTGATGGTGTGTTAGTTTTATCAGTGTGCGTGTGCGTGCACACACACGCACGCACACACACATTCTTTCCAAGTGGATGTCAACAACGAATAGACCCAGACACGGACACACCGTGACTCAGACCTTGAAACGCAGTCAGACGTGGGGAAGGGCCACCGCGGCCGAGGTGAGGGCCCGTGTCTGCGGCCGCCTCGGCCTCCGGCCCGCTCTGCACTCGGGCCCTCGAAGCCGCACCGCGGAGACACCCTCGGTCACCGTTCATTGTGAGCGAGGATATTTATGAGTTTGCTCGGATGCTAACAGCTTGGCCCTGCGGCGATTAGTATCTATATTTGCAATCCCCGGCGCCGATAATGGACGGGAACGGGCTCCCTTAATTGCTTGCCACCCCCGCCTCTTAGCGTATCTTCCTGACCAGTGGAGGGTCCTTCCCAGGGAATCTTATAATGGGCTTTTCATGTGTTGGTGATTTTAATTACCTTTTTATTGCTATGCAAATCTCCCTTCGTTTAATCTGCCAACCGAGAGGAGGGGCCGAAGTAGCCAGGGGCAGGGGAGTGGGAAGGCAGAGCGGACTGGGCTGCTGCACAGGTCCCGGCCGGGGCCCTCGGGTGTGCGGGAAAAGGCAGGCCGTCCGGGCGGAGAGGAGGAGCGCCGCTAACCCGCCGTGTGACAGTGGTTCAGAGCAAGGCGGAGCAGAGCACCCGGACCCGGGAAAGCTGCCCGTGAAAGTCTCAGCCACATTGATCCCTTTGCTTCTCTGGAAGGGGCATCCAGGGGGGAAACTGAGGCTCGCACGCGAGAGGAAGCAGCAGGCAACGTGGGCTCTGTCCCCGTCTGTGTGTGTGGCCCTTCCACGCACCGTGCTGCCTTGTCCCCCTCGCTGGAGGACAGAGGACAGGCGGAAGGTCCCCGTCACAGCTGGAATCTGGAAGCAGCGGCAGTGTCCTGAGCTGGGCCGAGAGCTCCAGGGCTTCTGTCCAGGGCTGCGGGGACAGGGGGCAGGACGCACGTGGGAGGAGATCTCTCCCACGCCATCCCTCCCACGCCGTCGTGGCCTCTAAGGTGGCGGTGGAGGCCCGGCCAGGGCAGAGGGCCATGGCTGTCTAGTGCAACCCTAGCTCGGCCTCCTGGGACCAGCAGGCACAGAGCTGCGGAAGGCGTGTCCTCGGACCAGCATGTGCAATCGCGGCCTACCTCCCCCAGCCCGGGAGAGCCCCCCACGCCGACTGCTCGAGTGGTAGGTGTGCTTTCCTGAGCCCTCAGGGCAGTGGGGAGGGGCAGCCGGGCCTCAGGTGCGTGTCTTCATGTGGGAGAGCAGAGGGGCTCCCCAGAAACCTCCAGCAGGGGCAGGAGTCCGCAGGGCAGGTGAAGGAGCCCCCGCGTCTCTGCAGTTATACTAGGAGGGCATCAGGCTTGGGTGGAATCTGGGAGATTTTAAAATGAGGAAGCTGAGGGGCACTGGGTGGCTCAGTGGGTTAAGCATCCGACTCTTGATTTCGGCTCAGGACGTGATCTCAGGATCGTGAGATCAAGCCCCGTGTCGGGCTCCGTGCTCAGCAGGGAGTCTGCTTCTCCCTCTCCCTCTGCTCCTCCCCCCTCCCCTGCTCATGCTCTCTCTCTCCCTCTAAAACAAATAAATAAAATCTTGTAAAAAAATAAAAAATAAAATAAAGGAAAGGAGGAAGGTGAAGGTGAAACAGAAGCGCAGGGAGACCACCGGCAGGGCAGGAAGGACCGGGCTCGGGGCCGGACCGGCAGGTGCCGCCCCCGGACCAGCGTCTCTGCCCCAGGAGCCCCCAGCTGCCCCGCTGTGCCTCCCGTGTCCCCATACTGACCTGTCCCCAACATCAGGAGGGTTGAGGGGGACAGGTTCACCTGTCTCAGGGAATGCTTACACGATCATTTTAACGTGTATTAAAATAGAGCCGTCGTAACCCATCTAAGACTTTATAGATTTTTGAAGTAAAAATGGTATCTTTATACTTAATTTCAACGAGAACTACAGACGCATCTGAATAAAACTAAGGGTCTGCATACAGCAATGCTCACTGGGACTGTGTGGGCCTGAGGTCTGAGCGGCGTGGAGGGGCTGGCGGGGGTCGAAGCGAGGGCGATGGTGGGCGAGCTCACACTGCGCACCCGCGACCCTTTGGATGGTCCTCAGCTTTCCACCTGAGCCCCTGGGACCCACCCGCCATCCCTGCCCAGCCCCGCAGACAGTCCCCGGCCCCTCCTTCACACAAGGGAAAAATCGAGAAGGCACACGCGTGCACACGCGCGCACACACACACACACACACGCACACCCCCGCTTCCGTCTTGAAACTCCGTGAACTCCTCCCGCCGTGTAAACAGTAAGGACACATTCAGTAAGTGCCCTCCCGCTCCATCCGGGCCCGGGCGGCTCGTTAGATCATACGAGGCGCGGGTAATTACCCGGAAAGGCAACACTGCTTCCCGAGTCGCCTGATTTCCCTCCTCCCTCCTCAGCATCCCTTGTGGCAAAGGGAAGGACTTGGGGTCCCGCGGCCACGTGGGGCAGCATGTGAGCCGGGGGTGAGCTGGCTCTGGGATTCGGGGCCCCCGTTTCATGCAGATGGGGGGGTCGACCACTCGGGAAGAGAGCCAAAGGAGGCAGCCGCCTGCGGGAGCTGGACTGTTCTTCGGGGACACCCCCGCCCCAGCCTGCTTGGCCTCCCTTCCCCCAGCCTGAGTGAGGCCCGGCCCACAGCAAGGGCGGGGGAGCAAGTTCTCAGGCTTCTGGGAGAGGACAGGGCCACCCCGCCGGGCCAGAGTCCTCCGTCGCGGACCTGCGCGGAGGCAAATGAGCTAATGCGGAGAGCAGGTGGAGGTTCCCGGCTTGTCACGAGACTCCGTGCTGACGTTGGGGCACACTCGGTGACCGGTATTTTCATACTAGAAAACCGCGAAGGGCCACTTGCCACGCGGGCTGGTCTCTGCCAGCCACACCTTTCACTGTCGTTTACCCACGCCAGTGGCCACATGAGCCACCGCCACCAGGCTCCGAGAACCCGTGGCCCGGTACCCAAGGAGCCTTTTGGAGCAGAGAGAGACAAGAGTTGAGAAAGACGAGTGCCCACATTTGGCAGGTGGATAAAGGGAGGCGCGGTCTGCTGGGCCGCCTGCCGGGCATCCAGCACGCGGCATGTGCAGGGACATCCAGCGGCCAGCAGCTCCTCACCGTTCTCACGTGGCCCCCGCTTCCTCCTTGTTGTCCGACTCGCCCTTCTCTCCGGGGATCCCACGAGAGTTTGGACCCTTTCCAAGCCGCCTGGTGCACACGGATGAGGCCGGGCTTCTCTGGGGCCTGGGATGTGGGCCACCTTGCTGACTGCTGAAGGGGGCCGGAGGGGGGTCTGGGGGGGCAGGCTGGGCCCCTCGGAGGGCTCTGCACTAGACCAGCTGCCTGCCGGGAGCCGGTGGGGGCCGGGCTGGCCTGGCTCTCCGGGCCGGTGTCTGCAGCGCTCTTCCAAGCGAAACTGGTAGGACCCCCAGGCTCGGATACTTGAGTTAAGGCCAAGAGACCACCCGACTGGAGCGTGTGGGATGCACGCACATGAGCTTAGTCACGTGAGCCTACAGCACATACAAGGGCTCAAGGGGACAGGGGAGCCTCAGGAAAGGGGTTGCACCTGCCGTGGGACAAGGAGGACAGGTCCCCAAGGAAGGGGGCATGTGTGCGTGAGGTGGCCTCGCTCTGGGAGACCAGGGAAGAGGGTTTCGCTCAGCTCGGTGCCCTGTCCCATGGCCTGTAGGGCTCTGTCCTCCAGGCTTCCCCCTGCCGTGGAGGAGGGGCGCGGCGTCTGTGGTGGGAGAGGCAGCCCCTCCCCGAGGTCACCTTGGCTAAGCTGCCGTGCCGCCAGGCCTCCTCGGCGGACCAGAAAGTAACTTGGGTCTGTGGGTCCCTTCTCCAAAGCAAGGACATGGACGAGGGAATCAGCAGGGTTTGGAAGGTTCCAGACTAAGAGGTAAGAGATTCGGGGCTGCCCTAGCTTTGCTACGAGGCTGGGAAGAGCCCTTCCCTCCAGGTCCTGAGCCATTTGAGGGTGTCCGGGACTGAAGAATGTCCCCCAAAATTCGTGTCCCCTCAGACCTTCAGAATGTGACCTTATTTGGAAACAGGGATGTAATGAGTTCAGATGAGGACATCCTGGAGTAGGGTGGGCCCTGGTCCAGGGACGCGTGTCCTCCTAAGTAGGCCACGTGAAGACACACGGGGGAAGGCCACGTGCTGGCGAGGCCAGAGATTGGAGCGAGGCGCGCACAGGCCAAGCAACGCCCAGGCCTGCCAGCCACCGCCGGGGCCGCGAGGGAGGCACTGGGCACAGTCCTCGGAGCCCGGAAGGAGCCGCCCCGCCAACACCGGCTTCCCGAACCGTGACAGAATGCATTTTGGTTACTTCGAGCCACCGAGTCTATGACAGTTTGCTGTGGCAGCCACGGGAAAGGAGCACAGGAGGCCGAGGGGCTGGGGTCCTGCTCCCTCCTCTGCCTCTGATTTCAGGGGAGAACCTCAGGCACCTTGGGGTGAAGGAATGATGTGGGGTCCAGAGGAGTCTTCCTGGCCACTCAAAGCTGCCCCCTCTGCTGAGGTCTGCGGTGTAGACCCGAGAACTTGTGCAGGGGGGCCAGCTCCCCCCTCCCTGCAATCAGGCAGGTGCTTCTCTAGGGAACTGAGCCTGGGGGCGGGGGAGAGCACTGAAGGACGGTCTGGGCAGCCTTTGTCCAGCTGTTGAGTCGTTTGGACTCCGCTGAGCCTAAATTTGAACACCCCCAGGGTCTGGGGAGCTCACTCCCTTGCCGGACACTGCTCCTCCCCACCGAGCTGCTCTGCCCGAATCCCTTCAGCCCACCCCCCAGCACATTTGCTCCTCTGCCCGTCAGACTCTCGGGAGTTTTAACACTGCTTTGGAAATACGTTTGTCGATTCCCCGATTTAATCCATCGAATGGGCACATTTGTTCCCATTTGAACAGCTCTGAAACCAGGACGCCTCTTGCCATCCATGGTGTCTTTCAATATAACCGGCAATCTTTTTTTGTCAGTAATGCCAAAAATAACAGTGTGTATTAAAGTCAACGGTGTCTCAGACTAGACGCTGTCCAGCCCGCGTGGGCAGTCGGCCTCTGTGACGTCCCTCGCAGCCGCAGCCACACACAGCCAGGAGGGAAGGCACCGCGCCCCAACGTCAGGAAGGTCGAGGATGTGCCCAAGGTCACAGAGCCAGGACGACACAGGCAGGGCATCCGACCCCAGCCCGCTGGACCGCAAACACCGCACCTCCCGTGAAACCAGAGCCGCCCGCCGTGCGTCCGGCCGGGAATAAAGGCGCTGCTCACCGCCGCCCCCAGCCAAGCACTCGCACCCGGCCTGCCCCCTCTGTCCTCAGCCCCCGCGGGCCCGAGCCAGGCCGGCAGCAGGCCCTGCCCTCCGCAGAGGTGAGGGGAGGCGGGACGAGGGCAAGGAGACCTGCGTGACGGCACTCAGGGCTCCTGCCAGCCCTGCTTTGTCCCTGTCATCTACCTCTGAGTGAGATTAGATCTGGGGGCAAGCACTCCCTGTGTGTGTAGTCATCCCCGGGCCGCAGACTTGCTTGGTCATGACCATGACCATGACCGTGACCGTGACCGTGACCGCTGCCTCCCTGGAGCGGCGGGGCCACAGAGAGCACCCTGGTGACTCGCCTTCAGGTTCATGTCCCCCCAGAACCGCATCAGAACCCCTCTTGGAGGATGATCTCGGGGCAGGGCCCCCAGTCCTATTTGACATGAAGGGGTCTCCCCAGAGAGGCCAAGGCCGTGGGTGAAGGTCGAGGCAGGACCCCCTCCAGAGCTCTCCTGACGTCCCCCCGGCAGGGAGCTGACTCTGGGCGAGCGTGGGGCCCCTCTCTGCTCAGCCTGTTCTTCTGTCCGGGGCCAGTGTCACGCGTCCCTCTCTGGGGCTCTTGCGAGGCTCAAGGCCCAGGGCGTCTGGGAAGACCTCCGGGGCAGGTGGAATGGGGACCAGAGGCCCTGAGA
>JAPYYM010003053.1:0-11590 GCA_028534135.1 Potos flavus
TGGTGCTGGTGTCCTACTCACGCATCCTGTTTGCCATCCTGAGGATCCAGTCCGGGGAGGGCCGCAGAAAGGCCTTCTCCACCTGTTCCTCCCACCTCTGTGTGGTGGGGCTCTTCTTTGGCAGCGCCATTGTCATGTACATGGCCCCCAAATCCCGCCACCCTGAGGAGCAGCAGAAGATCCTTTCCCTGTTTTACAGTCTTTTCAACCCTATGCTGAACCCGCTGATCTACAGCCTGAGGAACGCAGAGGTCAAGGGTGCCCTGAGGAGGGTGTTGTGGAAGGAGCGATCAGTGTGAGGGAGGCCAGGGACAGTCTTAAAGGTGGAAGACTTGTTTTCTATGAGATTTGGAAGAATGGTTATATGAATGCTTTAAGAATCCAATGTCTCAGATTTTCAATATTAAAAATATATACTGAACTGATTCTGTCCCTAAACATGGGATACTTCCAGACCACAAAGCACAGGCCCTAAGAGAAGAATTGTGTACTGGTGAAGCACTGAGCAGAGTCATGGACACCTTCAGCCAGTTCCCAGCGCTACCTAAAATCTAGTTTCTTTCTTTTCTCTCACATCTCCCCGTAAATTCATCTAAGATTTCCATCTCCCTTATTGCTGTAAGTATATACGAAAAATGCCATAATATATTCTGTACAATAGTGCACCTCTAATAGAATAAATACTGGTCCTTTTATGAAGTCCCTTCCTGGGAAATGTACTAAGGAACTTCAAGTCTAAGGATGATGACATTAGTTCTGAAAAATTATCTGAATCTGAGCCCACAGAATCTATTTCTGTGAAAAGTGAAGTTTAACTTTGTGGGGTTTTTTCTATGTATGTGATAGGCAGAGAACTATCAGGATCTTTGTTTCATTTTATTTAATTCTGTTCTGTTTAATTTAAGTGAGTTTGTGTTTAGAATAAATATGAGAGTCAGTTATTTGGGAGAGTTACCTTTTCCAGCGTTCAGATTCAAAGCCAGGTGTAGGTAACAATTGGCCATTAGGATGATGGCATAAAATATCACAAGAGTAAGAAAACCTCCTAAAACGAAAACAACATGAAGGGAGGCCAGTAGCTTAACATAATGTTGCAGACCCACGTTTGGAACCACTAATATGACAAAGTCCGGTAAAGAATTGTAGGAACCTCAACAAAATTCCAAAAGCATTGCTCTAGGCGATATTGATCACTTATTTTGGGCCAAAGTGATCAGAATGATGAGAAAGAGTAATTTTTTCCCCCCTTTTAACCCAAGGTTGGAAACTAAGTGGCCAAAAGAGTATGACAAGTGATTTCTTCAACACGTTAAGTATGTCATCTTTTGAATTCTCTTCCTCTCTGGTAGGCTCGTGTGCCATTCCAGTGTATGATATATGTGATTGTATATTATTATCCATGTTCAGTGGATCTTTCTATTTTTTCACATCCTCTCATGTATCAATATCAGTCCCCATTTTTCTTCGTCCATGAAATTAAGATGCACAGGAGAAACCTTTGCCTTCCATCTCTCTCTTAATGCATGATTTTCCTCTTGCATCTTAAAAAGCCTGCTTGCTGACTATTCATCTCCTTGACTATTCTACTCATTGGTTAACTTAGGCAAAACATTTTGTCTCTGGCCATTAGCTGAGTCTCCATATCTCCACTGTATCAGGACATTGCTTGCTCAGTCCCGCTCTGCTTGCTCTGCTCCCTCTCTCTCCATACACCCCTATCTTCT
Source organism: Potos flavus (assembly GCA_028534135.1). Classification (NCBI taxonomy): domain Eukaryota; kingdom Metazoa; phylum Chordata; class Mammalia; order Carnivora; family Procyonidae; genus Potos; species Potos flavus. Next base: position 1,725 of record JAPYYM010003053.1, read on the forward strand.
TCCCCTCTCCCCTCCCCAAAAAATAATTTGAATTAAAAAAATATTAGCTCTAAATGTAACAATAAGCACAATGGAGTTACTGTGTGACCTATTTTAAAAGTAGAAAAAGCAAGCAATATTTTTATAAAAGTGATGTTTTAATTATATTTAGAAAATTGTTATTCACTAAAACATGTATATCTTAAATTATGGTTAAAATTCAAAGAGGGAAGAAGAAGAGGCAAATATTGGATAATGTGTCTCACAGAAAATATAAGCCATTGGTTTGGATTCAGAATGTTTCTACAAAGACCCATTAGAAAAATCAGGGGACTGCATTCACTTTTATGTCAGTTCAAAAATACCTTAGAAAACCTGGGGCGCCTGGGTGGCTCAGTGGGTTAAGTCTCTGCCTTCGGCTCAGGTCATGATCTCAGGGTCTTGGGATCGAGCCCCACATCAGGCTCTCTGCTCAACAGGGAGCCTACTTCCCCCTCTCTCTCTGCCTGTCTCTCTGCCTACTTGTGATCTCTGTCTGTCAAATAAATAAATAAAGTCTTAAAAAAAAAAAAAATTCTTGAGAAAACGTAGACCAGAAAGACCAAGCTTCTGTCAAGGTAACTGGATGGATGAGTTAAAAAGAGATGTCTTTCAGCAGGTCTCTGGAGTGGCTCTGATTCAGAAAGAGAAAACAAAACCAAAAACTATATTTTGTTAAGAAATTACAGAAAATGCCTGAGTGTATGAGAGATTACTCTTAATTGTTTCAATATTTGAGTTATAGGACTTTAATAAACAGGTTATATTTTGTTATGACTTCTTTATTTATATATTCTTTTAATGTTAGTCACAGTTTCCAGAGGGCTGAGGGTGAGAGGAAAGAGGGTGCACTTACTTAATGTGGAGGAGTCTGGTGGGTGCTTCCCAGGTGTTATCCCATCTTTCCCCAATGATGCTGGAATCTAGACGCAGTGAAGTAGCAGTGGACTTCTCCTCAGCAAAACAGATGCCGGAAGAGAACATTCAAAATGATGGGGGGAAGCCTCACTCTATGATTTTACACTTAGCCAAAAATTCGTTGAGGAATAAGAGAACCAAATGAGAGAAAATCTTACGAGATAAAGTCTAGCAAAATGTAGCCCCCACAGCCTTCAGTGGAAGAACTCTAAATGGATGTACTTGGATCTTTTTTGAAGTGAAAGCATATGAGGAAAACATGGCAGGCACACAAGTTGCTAAAACATGTTAGTAAATGTAGTTGTTAATGTAGACAAATTAGCTTTTTATATGAAAAAAGGGAAAAAGGAAATGTTTATCAGGCATAAAAGTTTGATTAAGTGATACCAATGAGTCATTAAATCAAAAGAACTCCCTTGTTATGGCTAGCAAGAAGATGAAAATCTTGAATAATAGTAGACTTCATTACAAAAATTTAGAATTAACTTGTGTATGTTAGAAATTTAAAGGGGTGCCTGGATGGCTCAGTTGGTTAAGCAACTGCCTTTGGCTCAGGTCATGATCCCAGGGACCTGGGATCAAGATTGAGCCCCACATCGGGCTCCCTGCTCAGCAGGGAGTCTGCTTCTCCTTTTCCCTATACCCCTCCCCAATCGTGCTTTTTCTCTCAAATAAATAAAATACTTTTTAAAAATTTAAAGGTAGGTCACCTGTGCTGCCCCTAAATTCCTACCTCATCAGGTAATTGTTGTAACTTCAAAGTCTACAGTGATGCCATGGACTTCTAGCCACAGACAAGGACCATTGTTCTGGTGCACACAGCTCCTGAATTCTGTTGCCAACTGGGTCAGCTCAGTGTCTGTGCTGCCTGGCTGCCCTGACCCCAGTAATCCTGACCCTAGCAGTACAGTGCCTTACTTGACACGGAGGATTCTTCCCAAAGGATTTGAGGCAAGAGTGAATTTCGTAGGAACATTAGAAGCAGCACCTTGGAAATGGGCACAGCTAGCTGGGAGGTTGAGGATTTCCCGATAAGGCCAGCAGGTCTGATGTTCTAGGGTAAGGTAAGCTAGCTAAAGCTGAGTTGGAGGATTGTGATTGGTGTATGTTAGAATTTCTCTGTAGGTGTTTCCTGCAAGTGCAGGACTTAGGTTTAATTTTTGACGTGGGTCAGGCCACTGGGGCAGCCTCTGTGGGTCCTGATATGTGAATAAACTATCACAAATATGCTGGTGAGGAGGTCGAATAGGGTGATCATTATCTGAGGAGGCAGAATAAGCACATTTTTGAGGAATGATGAGGGATAGAAGCAGAAAAATATTCACTGTTAGCCCAGAAGGCTGACCTATAGCCTGCATAGTTTAGATAAGGATCAAATACATACTGGTTGCCACATTCTTAGAGGGTCTCATGATTGTCTGTACATCTCACTGATGGTTAATATGGGGCTGAATGATAAGCACCAGAGAAATCTTGCAAAAGTAGTTTTATGAGAAGAAATTCGAGGAAACATTTATGATCTAATACTCCTTGCATGTCCCCTTGAGCACTAAGCATATAACCACCAGCTTCATACAGCAAAAGTTGAAGCTCTTTCTCCTCATGGGTCCTGTCCCTATGCTACTTAAATTAGCTTACAAAGTTGCACCATAAAACATCTCAAGAATTCTTTCTTGGCCGCTGGGCTTGAAGACCCCACAACAAGGTGTTGTATTTTTCTTTGAAGGCATTCAATTTGTGACTGAGGATTTTGCCTTTCATGTGAGAATACTGATGATGTTAACCATGAGAACAATGATATTGACAACATTCAGCCCTTGCCTGGAATGGATTAGTACCCAGTTAATGTCATCAAGAAACTTCCAGAAGAGTGAGCCCAAATAGAACAAAATTAATGATTCTAAAAGAAAATATGCTGTTCTCTATTAATCTGCCAGATAAGCAATGGAATCTATCAGTGTGGTTTATGAATCTACAGAAAACCAGGTGTTGAAATGAGAATTTTTGAAGGAATGAAAGAAAAGGCAAAGACCAAGGAAGAGAAAAAAATGAAAAGAAAAAGATAATCACAAGATATGGTCCTTGCCCTTGGCTGACCTTGGGAATTCTCTGGGAGCTTTAAAGAATCCTGAGGCTTAGGTACACACAAATTAATCAAATCAGAGTCTCCAGGGATGTGTCCCTAGGGTAAGCATTTTTTTAAGGCCCGAGGTATACTTAGGTTTGAGGACCACTACTCTAAAGAAATACTTTATTTTCTTGATGATTTTTGAGAATGGCAAGTTGCTTAGAAAGATGGTTCATAAACAGGGTAAAAATATCCTGGAATCCTAAAATATGCCCCAGTTAAAAGAGAAAGAAAATCAGATTCTGGCGAACCTAAAATTTTCCTGGTAGGATTTCCTTTCAATCCAATGAATATTTAATAAGTGAAATATTGACCTATGATGTGATTTATAAGAAATATGTTTGGTCTTCATCCATGCTTCCTGGCTCATAGGTCCCAAAACTTTTGTAATTTCCTGAAGGATAAGAGCAATGGGAGCATCTTTTATTATAACATTCAGTCTCTTGTCCTCAGTTCCTGAAATTACTTTGGAGCCATAAAGGTGAAATAGGTGTCTTGTTATTCATAATAAGCCCCTTTCCACCACATCTGTGTTTATGTTAATGAGGTGATTTTTGGAAAGCACCTAAGGTGGGGGCTGGTTGCCAGGAGAACCAGAGAGGCTGGAGGTTGGATCCATCATCAATGGCTAATGATTTAATCAGTCATGCCTGTGCAATGAAGCCTCCATTAAAACTGCAAAAGACAGGGTTCAGAGAGCTTCCAGGTTGGGGAAACAGAACTCTTCCATGTCCGGGTCCTCTGTCCAGGACCTCACCCTATGTGTCTGTTCATCTAGCTGTTGATTTGCATCTTTTTTGTAAGAAATCAGAACCTAGTGAGTAAATCTGTTTCTGAGTTCTGTGAGATACTCTGGAAAATTAAGCAAACCCAAGGAGGAATAAGGGTATTGAAGAACATCTTCTGTGCAAATATGTGATAAATTGAAGCAAGAATGTTACTATATAACTCTCTCTATATTACAGAAATACAGGTAACAGGCTATCAAGAAGATGTAACAATTATAAATATGTATGTATGTGACAACATAGCCACAGTATAGAATTAGGGGGAAAAACCCAGAGAATTATCATGAAAAGTTTTTTTAAATCCAACTTGGTAGAGGGGGATTTAGCAAAATGTTCTCAGAAACAAATTGATAATCCTGAAAAAAATTAGAAATACAAGTTCTGAAAAATGGAATTAACAAGCTTGATCTAATACATAAAGAATCCTACACCCAGGAAATAGAAAGGGGTGCCTGGGTGGCTCAGTCAGTTAAGCATGTGACACCTGATTTTGGCTCAGGTCATGATCTCAATGTTGTGAGATTGAGCCCTATGTTGGGCTCTGGGCTCGGCGGAGAGTTGGCTTGAAATTCTCTCTCCCTCTGCCTGTGCCCCTCCCCCCACTTGTGCTTGCTCTCTCTCAAAGTAAGTAAAATCTTTAAAAAAAGAAATAGAGAATATACATTACATTCAAATAATATAAAAATTGCAAAATTTGAATATATACAAAGCAACAAAACCTCTCCAATTTTCAAAGAAAAATATCACAAGAATTAATTATTTTACCATGGTGTTAATATATGTAAAATTAATAATAAAAGGCAATACAAATATTTGGAAACCTAAAAATGTACTTCAGCATCATTTGTGTTTTAAAAATGAAGTTAACAATGATGAAAGTTCTGAATACCACACTTGAGATTTATGGCTAAAATGGTAGAAAAAAGCAAATTTATATCTCAGGTTACATTTATTAAAAAGAAATAAGACACAAAAAGTAAGTTCAATAGTCAACTCAGGAAGATGATCAAGAATTAAAATAAACAGGGGCACCTGGGTGGCTCAGTCGCTTAAGTGCCTGCCTTCAGCTAAAGTCATGATCCTGGAGTCCCAGGATTGAGCCCTGCATTGGGCTCCCCACTCAGCAAGAAGTCTGCTTCTCCCTCTAACCCCCCTCTCATGTTCTCTCTCTCTCACTTATTCTCAAATACGTAAATAAAATCTCTTAAAAAAAGAGAATTAAAATAAACATAGGATATTGTTTCTATAAGAGCAAACCTTACTGATGAAAATAAAAAATTTTAAAGATCATTAAAATATAAACCTAGTTCTTTTTACAAATACCAAAAAAATAAATAAGACTGATGAGGAAAAAAAGAGAAAAGGTCTAAATACACAATGTTAAGTATAATACATTACATAACCAAAAAAGTAGAGATTAAAAACAGAATTCTAGGGGCGTCTGGGTGGCTCAGTAGGTTAAAGCCTCTGCCTTCGGCTCAGGTCATGATCTCAGGGTCCTGGGATCGAGCCCCGCATCAGGCTCTCTGCTCAGCAGGGAGCCTGCTTCCCCCTCTCTCTCTGCCTGTCTCTCTGCCTACTTGTGATCTCTCTCCTCTCTGTCAAATAAATAAATAAAATATAAAAAAAAAAACCAGAATTCTATGAACAAAATTTATTTCAATAAATTTTAAAATTAGAAATATTACTAAAACTTCCTTATGTAGAAATAGAAATCTGAAAACTAAATATTCAAGAAAATTGAATCTATGACCAAAATTATCCTACAACCAGAGAACACTAAGTCCAATAGTTGTTTTTTTTTTAATTTTATTTATTTATTTGACAGAGAGATCACAAGTAGGGAGAGAGGCAGGCAGAGGGAGAGGGGGAAGCAGGCTCCCTGCTGAACAGAGAGCCCAATGCGGGGTTCGGTCCCAGGACCCTGAGATCATGATCGGAGCCAAAAGCAGAGGCTTAACCCACTGAGCCACTCAGACGCCCCTAAGTCCAATAGTTCTAAAGGTAAATTTTACCAATCTTTAAGGAATGACTAATTTTCATATTACGTAAAACATTTTTGAGAACAGAAAAAGAGGGACAACTATCCAGTTCATTTTATAAAGCTAAAACAACATTGATGACAAAACTAGAAAAGGATAGTAGAAGAAAAGTAACTTACTGAATGAATCTCAAAAGGTAAAATAAATACAAAAATCTTAAATAATTAGTAAAGTGAACACAGCATTTTCAATATCGAACAAAAGATATTTTTCAGATAAAGTATTAGCAAAATTTTTTTTGAGAAAAATAGGAGCTTTATATGCTAGTAGAATTAGAAAATGAAGAAATACGGTAAATTTATATGTTTAATAAATTGGACCATGAATAACATACAGGTAATGGTGACTGTTTCTCTCTAGGCACCAGAGGCCCTTGGACATTATCAGTATGGGAGGGTAGTATCTTTCCGACATATCAGGGTACAAATCTGGATGCCAGTTACCAATAAGCCTCTCCCTGAACAAGTGTGATGGAGAAAAGCCCATTTCAGGTCTACTGCAGGTCAGTGCTCTCAGGGTAAAAAAATAATTGGTCTATCCATAATTTTCTTGATTGGCATGTACACTAAAATAACTTTAACTTTGGAAATTCTACTTCTTTTATATTTGAGCATAAGATAGATTTAGATAATAGAACAAAAGAAATTTAAGTCACAAAGTCACCATCAAATTGACTCCATTGTATTCCCCAATATTATATGATGGAGTTAGTTAATTTTCATTTTAGGAAGAAGAGAAAATGTTGTAGCTACAGACCTAGGGAGCCTTGGTCTTTCTACCCACCTGAGCTCAGAATCTCTGGAAATTAAAAAATAGAGATTGTTTCCTGCTGGGAACTTTCCTTCCCTTTCTGCACTCCAGTTAAATTCTACGAAACAAAATTTAACAAGTCCCATTGGGATGCCTTAACCATTTCCTGACTCTTTACTGTGTTCCCCATAGCTACTATAGGTCCTGCTACCTGGTCTTACTCTATAAATTGTATTCCTTGTGGTGACTTGATGAAAAAAATAGGATGCATGGTCAGTCGGGTGAGATGTGATATAAAACTTAGACAACACCAGAGAGCATGGGAAAAATATATGAGTTTCATCTGCCCTAAATACCACGTAATCTATTTGGGTGGTTCGTGGGTGTGGGGGAGGGGTTGGCATTTTTGAATCTGAAATAAATCCAGGGTTGTGTTAATTGTGATATATAAAGGAGCCTGGAAAACATTCTAATACTTCTTACATGTAGGATCATGGACCCCACAGTGAGTGAAGAAATCAGCAGCAGCAGCATTTTGTCATGAATGTCCCTCTAAGAAAAACCAGAGGTAAGTACAGTGAGAGCCCCTCTTCTCCAGGAGCAACAGTTGGCGGTGTGCAGGATGGGTTTTCATCTCTCCCCCTACACCAAACCCTCAAAAGCATCTTGAGAAGTGGGTGAACTGAGCAGAGAATGAAATCCTCTCTTCTGAGAGAAATCCTGTTGCCTCTGTTGAGAAATTTTTCTTCCAAGAGATCATTGGAAGAAAATGATTTCAATATTAACGTACAGATGCTGTTTACTTTATTGGTATACTTGCACTTTACCCAACTTCTATCCAGTTTGTCTCCTCATTTTTAGCTATAAATCTGAGATAAGTTGATTATCTAGCCTTTGTTCCCTGTACAACATCAGACAGGCTGTAATGAACAATCACAATACAAAATATAATTGTTCGTGTTTGTCAATGCCAAATTTCTGCCGTTTATAGTCTTTGCTAATAGGATAATTTAAAAGTTATCATCACTTTTAGATACACTTAATAATAATACATTTAATAATAACACATTTACTCTCCTGAATTTAGTGTTGAGTTTCTTGTTTAAATTATAACATAGCTGTTTGAGAGGTTTCCTTGCAAACCTTTCTGTTGCCTCATGAAATTTAGTGGTGTTTTCATGAAATAATGGGCTTGATTGACCAAAAATGGAATTTTTTACAGAAGAGGAGTGTCCTGAAGGTTTTATTTTTCAAATATGAAATTTCTTGTGGTGATTTATTTAAGTATAAGAATTATCATCTTTGCGAATGCTTTTAACAGTGCTGTCATTTCAACCAGGTTATATACACCAGCAGACATGAACTGTCTTATATACCCTCAGCTGAGACACGAAGCAGGACATAGAATATGTTTAGTAAATATCGGTGGATTTTATATTTTGTCTTTTAGCTATTTGCAGGTAGGAGAAAGATAAGGTACTCATTGGTCCTTCTACTTTGGTTTATTGTGTGCCTTCATCATATGAAATTTTAGAAATAGCATTGTGATCTTCATTGGCTCTAGTTAGTGCAAGAATGTTGAACTGAATATGACTAACACTTTTCTATATATTTAGGGTCAGTGAATCCTATAGTTGGAAGGGACCTTAGCATTCTTCTGGTGCAACACAGGAATCTTATCTTGAATAGAGAGTCAATTTCTGATTTAAAACATTCACTGACCTAAAGTTCACCTCCAGTAAAACAACCAGTTTTCAAGGAGGTGATTCCAATTGTTACAGCTATTTTTTGAACTAAGATAAAATCATCCTTTAATAATTTCTACTATGAATTCTGATTCTGTCTTTGAAGCAGGGCAAAAGGTTAGTTGCTTCTGTTTATGAAATCTTTCAAATACTAACTTAACAGAAAAGTTGAATGGGAAACTGACAGATAGGAACTCAATTGTGAATTCTTCTAGGATTCTTATTTTAGTGAAATTCAGATGGATTCTGGACTGAAGAAAGATAGGGAGCCAGGCAAAATAGAAGCAATGGCTTAAAAGTTACAACGATTCAAACTTCAGAGTACCTACTCTGTTATGGAAAGATTCTTTTAAAATTTGGTAAGCCACAAAAACCTAAAGATTCATAATAAATAATAATAATAATTTTTTACATAGAGTTAAGCTATAGAATATGCTAATGATTCTATGAATATGAGTCTATAGTGGGGCTCTTGCTCTAACCTTGGATAGGGATCAGTACTTGTTAAGTCCCAGGCTATGACCCACCCTGAAATCATTCAACCAACATTTTTACTAATTAAATAGAATATATGTTGCACATAATAAGGACACAAGGATATATATACTAATGCATGTATGTACCTAGTAGACATTTCTTACTGTAGGATGTGGTAAAATATTTGGGAAAAACTAGATAACTAGGTAGGTAGATAGATAAAGAATTTAAATATAACATAGAGTATAAGAGGGGTGACAGGGGTAACATCCTGCTGATGAGATAGCACAATCAAAATAGAACATCTGTAGGTATAGAAGTCAAAAGAGAAAGGTCTCCATTTGAAATCTAGCCAAAGTCGTGGCAAAGAGCCTGCCATTGTCTTATTTCATTCAAGATTATGCTCTCAGTAAAGATCGCAAGACTAGCAAGTAATTAATATACAGAAGGCACAAATTCATGAGAAAACCTGATGGAAGAATCACTGACATTCACCCTACTCTTCTTCCATTCCTCATATTACAGATACTTGAGATGGCAGCACACATTCGCATGTATGGATACATGTATACCGCCATCCGGGAACACATGTGGGCAAGCCTCTGATAGAATCATTACAGACTGAGGGAAGTACCCAGTCCTATGAAGGCAATTTAAGTATTATTAACATTTTGTACTGTGGTGAAAGTTGGTCAATAAACATAAGATTAACTGGAGACTGTGATAGAATGCTAGGATTTAGCTTATTGCAGTGAAAAAATTTCCTTCTGTGTCATTTGGAATGCATCATTTTCACTTAGTAAGTGACAAACAGGACAAAAGTCTCACTGAAGATGTTTTCTTAGGAAATAAATGATGACACACACAGACCCATTATGTTTAAATACTTCCCTCAGGCATTCAGACTTGGTGAGCTCCATTATCTCTTTCACAGTGAAATGGGGGGAAATCAGACCTCTGTCACAGAGTTCATCCTACTGGGATTTCCCCTCAGCCCAGG
>JAPYYM010003054.1:0-11590 GCA_028534135.1 Potos flavus
GGAAGGCAGCCACCCAGGACCTGAGAAATTCAAGAACTTTAGAGCTTGAGCGAATAGTCTGTTCTCATGCTAATGGTCCTGGCAATAATTTGTAAAGGATAGAACAGAGCAATGGAGAAAATGTGGTATTTAAGCGTAATTGTCTTTCGATAGAATGTTTTTCAAAGTTTTCCATGAGACATCAGTGAGTCTTTAAGACCAATATTGCAGTTATAATTGAGCCACTTATCAGGATTGCAGCTGTAGCAAATGGATTGAAAAACCACAAAATACACAAATTATGAGCCTCTTTCAAGGCAAAAAATGGTTAAAATTATATGGCAGACTTATAATAAAAGCCTAACTACTGTAAAAATGCCTATTTTTCATACTCGTATTCCATCAGCTCTAATACTATCATGTATACTTGGGCAGGAAATAAAAGGAGGAACAAACCGTCCCCACTTTTACCCTCCCTGCGACCAGGAAGGCAGGGAAGGGGCCGAGGCGTGCTCGCACCGAAGTCTGATCGCCCGAAATGCATTCACCATAAAATCGCCATGTTCAGCTACATTTGGCCTGGTATTAAGTGAAATTATAACTAAAGGGCTATAAAACAATCCATTAAGTCAAAGTCTTATCATAGGAGACCACTAAAATCAAGGAAATGAGACAATTTGATAAGTGGGCTGTTATTAAGGATTAAGGGTCATAAATATACAAGTTCAGTAGTCCTATTTTTGACCGCTAATTTTTTGGTAGTTCTGGACTTGAAAATTAGCTCTTGGGTATTTATCTAAAACATGGGATGGTGCCAAAGATAAATATTTTGGGGCATGAGAATATTAAAAAGAGCAAAATCTCCTCTTTGGGATTTTGTAACATAGGGTTAACCTAAGATTTGTGAGGAGCATCAAATCTTTTCTTGGCGGAATGCTCACATTTGTGTTAGACAATTAATTTTTTTAAAGTACGTCACGTCGCTATTTGGAGAATCTCTCAAGTGATGTGCCCAGAAAAGCAGATCCCCTTGGTGTAGTTAAGGATTTTTTTTTTCATCAGAGTAAAGCAGGGACCCCAGTAAAAAGCCGAAAGGATTCGGTCTCCACTAGAACCCTATATTAGGAGTCAATACCGAATTGTAATCCATGGTGGATAAAAGGGCCAAATCCAAGGTCTGTGCTCTCGTGTGACTTTCTAAGTGAAGCAGCTGTAAGCTCCATCAGAGGAGGGTCCTGTCTGCCCTATTCACGTTTATACCCCCAGCCTCTAGAGTCATGCTTGGCACTCGGTTGGCACTCACGATTAACTTACATCCAGCCATCCAAATTGAATTTGCAAACCAAAGTACCCCAAAGGACTGAGTTGACCTTTCATCACAGCACATTCATAGAACACAGTGATTCTTGATTCTCTCTGTTTGGTTTTCTTGCCGGATCCTCCTCTGGTCTCCTTTAAATGCTGACAATACTCAGAGTTTATTCTAGGCTGCCTTTTCTTAACCCCATACATTTCCTTGTGCAGTTCGAGCAGTTTCCTACGCCATCTCTATGCGGATGACTCTGAAACCTACCCACAAGCCCAAGACGTCTCCCATACAGCACTGCCAGGTTGACTTACGACAGCCCATCCCCGTTGCACCTGCCCCTCCTCCACCAGCTCAGGTGCCTCCCCCCCGGGCACCAGCCACCCCAGCCCAGCATGCTCACCCTGCCTTCCCTGACAGTCCACATCCGTCCCGAGGCCGGTCAGTTCTACCTTCTGAATGTTTCCAACTCCCTGTACAACTTGCTATTTCAACTGTCCCCATCGCAGCTGGAACTGCTTTATTTTTCCTAGATTATCATGAATCCCTTCAACCCCATTTCTGTCACAATAAAGCCCGATTGCCTTAGGGCAGGACACACAGGTCGCTCATGATCCGGTCCACAAGGAGCTGCATGGCCCTTTCTCCGGCTGCTGAAACTCCACACACCATGTCCCCAGTGCATTTTCTTTTTCTTCTTTCCCTTTTTTTCAGAGAGAGAGAATCTTAAGGAGGTGCCACGCCCAGCGTGGAGCCCGACATAGGGCTCAACCTCACAACCCTAAGATCATGACCTGAGCCGAATTTAAGAGTCAGATGTAGCAGCCACCCAGGTGCCCCTGTCCTGAATTTTCTTATGCAAGGGGCTCTGCACAAGCTTTTCCTCCCACCCAAAGACTCTTTGAGACTCTTCCCTTCTACCTTGCTACAAAGTGTTATTAGTCAGACCTCAGCCCCAATGTTGGGTTCGTTGAAAGCCTTCTCAAATCTTAATATTGGTTCTAACTTTTCATTTGGGCTCCAATAGCATCCTGCACCTTCTTCCTCGCCATACGTTATACCAAATTTATGTATTCCAGCCTATGTACTTGTCACGAACTTCCTCTAAACTCTAGGCACTGTGAAGGCACGGACATGTCTCTGCACATGGGAACTCAGCAAATGTCCAGGATCTACCACATGCTCGCTAATGTTACGGCAGATCTACACATTGTTTCTCTAAGCCTCAATTTCCTATCTGCAAAATGGGAATGACTGTATCTATTTCAAAGGATTACTCTAAAGATTCAATGAAATGTAGATGCAAAGTGCTTATCCCTCCGTTTCCTATATGGTAAGTTCTAAAAATATTAGCCCACAAAATTGATTTACATATGGATAAATATCTATGTTAACGAATTGGCTTAAAATCCAGCAATTAAAATGAGTAAGATACATAACTTTCCCCAAGGAGCACAGCCTTGTTTACAAAACACGAGGGGGTAACTGCTGTTTCTACACACGCATCAGGAACGCAAAGCATTAACTGAACTCTAACAGTTAAGCTGTTTCTCCAAAAGGCAAACAGAAGCTTTCGGAAGGTGAAGGAAACTCCCAAAACAATCTCCAGTCAGATGCGACCCTCTTTCCGGCTACAACTTGTATTTAAAATTATTTTAGGGACTCTATTAAATGATAAAGAGATTATTTGGAACTTTCTGACTTTCGGTGGGTCAATAAAAAACAGGAATCAATTCTTGGTAGTAAGCTGCTTTCCCTACCCACCCAGCCTGCTCAAGTCCAAAAGAGAATGCATAAACAGCCATTTTGTTAAATGGAATATTTGGATCATGGAATTTTTTTTTTTTCAAGGAGACAGAAGAACAGCTGCGAGTATTGACTGTTTTCCATTAAATCTTTTAAATCAGAAAGAGATAAAAAGAGATAGCCCTGCACCTCCTTTCCTCAGAAGGTTATTAGTTAATACATTTTTCCAGTGATGTGGCCCCCGAATTACAGATGACACAGTAGGAAATCAGACGTTCCAATTAATAATTTAAGCTGAGGCATTTGTGTCTTAGGAGAGCACAAGGAAAAAAATAAAGAAATCCAATCCAGTGCCCACTGATTTAGACTGCCCTTCTGCTATTTTCATATAAAAATTACAGGAAATAATCTGTGCTGTTCTTTAAAGAAAGGTTTAGTGATGCCAGGTGGCAAAGAAGGGAACCAGAGCATTTTATATGAAAAACCTGGTAGGCTAGAGCCTGGAGAAAATACTATTCGTGATCCTTCCTATGGCATTCCTCAGAGAGAACCAACCCTCTCACTCTCTTCTGTTCTTTTCCAGTGAGTCCACAGGGAAAACTCTTGCAGAGCGAGGGTCCCTCTCACCTTGCTCCCTCAAACCCCAATCAATCAATACTATAGAAAACTGAACTGAAACACACAAGGTGGCTACCTTCAATGGGTTCTTTGTAAAAATGCAACAAGTAAACCAAAGAGCCATCAAACCTGGAGATGCTTCCTTTCCCCCGAGCATAAAGGGCATGAAAAGAAAACCCCACCGATCCATACACGAGTCTAGTATTTGTTAAAGAATAGCAGTTTTAGCAGGAAATACACAACAAACGCCATTCACTAATCACACACTCGGAGCCACCTTCCCATCGTTCTCACGTTTATTTGAATTACAGGACACTGAGCTTCGCTGAACAGCTTTAGGAGGTTTATTATCTGATACAAAAAAGCCTTTGTTGCTCCAGTAAATAAACGTATTCAGTTCTACTAGGCACTGTACTGCATGCTGGGGGGCTGCTGGGGGGCTGCTGGGGGGCTGCAGGATGAATGACAGAGCTTGCTAATCCTCAAGAAGCTGAGCAGGGTAAGATTCGCACATGCATAATAAGTAATAGAAGAAATGAGTTAAAAGGATAGGACAGCACTTCTGACCGGCGTGTTATAAAAGTTATCCACACGCACGTGCACACGCATTGCACTCCGTGCTGGTGAGGACCGGGGTGGGATGGAGATCCCCCTGCTCGTACTCTCTGTCAAATAAATAAATAAAATCTTTAAAAAAAAAACAAACAACCAAAACTATATACATAAAAGTACTGCAAAGAAGCCCCCTCCCCTGACGAGAGTGATTACCTATTAAGGATAGGCTTACGCATGCTTGCCACTCTTTGTATTTTTCCACGGTGTCGAAATTACGTAAGTATATATGACGAACATGTAGATCCACAGACGTATCAACTTTAAATTCAATAAATAGGAGAAGACTTTTGAAATCATCCGTAAAACCAAGGGCTGTTACATTACTCAGCGCCCATCACTCACTTACGGACCATGAGATGACCATTAGCGTCCTCCCCTTGCTCGAAGTCCCACAGTAAGACACGTAAGCACGGCAGCGGATATCTGTGTCAGTTGAGCAATACCTAGTGCTGATTCATTTATTAGAGTGCATGGTTTTTTTACAGCGGATATTCACAAAAGTATTGCCCTTCATTCCCACACGCTGGAATGACACCGTGGTTAGAACAGTGATACCTTGCTTTGCCATGTATTTTCATACGCCCTACACCCGCTGTGAGTCTGCAAGGCAGCAGGGCCTGGGAAGTCTGGGATGGAGAAGGTTGCGTCTCCCCCTGAGGACATGATTCCCTGTGGGCCCTTGAGCCATCCACGCACTCCCTGACTCGGTTTCCTCTGCACCATGGCGCCTGTGTCTGCTCAGCACACCTCAGCCAGGTCTAGTGGGACCAAATGAGAAAGCATGCAGAAGTATGGGTTAAGTGGTTTGTTCCTGTCTGTCTCTAGAGTCCCCCCCTGATGCTCTTTCCCCCCTCACTGAGGAATGAAGCTTTTTCCCACTTAAGACTGAGGATCTGGAGGGACGCCTGGGAGGCTCAGTCGGTGAAGCGTCTGCCTTCGGCTCAGGTCATGATCTCAGGGTCCTGGGATCGAGCCCCGCATCAGGCTCCCTGCTCAGCGGGGAGCCTGCTTCTCCCTCTCCCGCTCCCCCTGCTTATGTTCCCTCTCTCGCTATCTGTCAAGAAATAAATAAAATCTTAAAAAAAAAAAAAGAAAAGAAAAAGACTGAGGATCGGGAGCCGAGAGAGCAAGAGGAAGCCGGAAGTGAAATAAACCCACTTGCCGGCTAAACTCTGAGAAAGGGTATTACCGAACATCATCTGCGGGAGACGTTTCCACTGAGCTCCAGACTCTGATCACCCACCAGAGGGTCCACCATGCCTCTGCTCCCTCTGCCACCCCCTCCTGAGAGCCAGCCAGAGTGGACTCTGCTGCAGGAGAGCACAGCCCTGGCCTCCCCAGCCTCGTCCCTGCACTCACCATCCTCACCTGGGACCCAGGACCCCGGCGTCACCGAGTGTGAGATCCTCGCCAGCGTGCTGCACAGGAGCGTGCGTTTCTGATGGGATGCCATGACCCCTGGCTTGGACTTCTTCCAGTTCCAGAATCTACGGATTGGCACCGGCAATGCGCCTCGCCCTGAGCTGACAATCCAAATGCTGGACTGATCATTAAGAGGTGGACACGGCAGGCTCCCGCCTGCCAGGAGTGGGCTTTACACCCTCCAGCTGAGCCTGTGGCCGCAAGCCCGCCACCAGGAGCGTGCCGCAGACAGGGCTGCGAGGACGGTGACGTCCCCTCCCGGAAGCCCCACGCTGGCCGCCTGCTCCAGTCCCCTGCAGGGCCTGCTTCTCAGGGCAGACAGACACAGAGGGAGGTTCAGGGAGGCGGGGACAGTCACTGACAGAAAGCCACCTCGCTTCCCAGACGCCTGGGCCATCAATAAAGCACTGATCTGATGGGTGAAGAGGACGTTAGAAAGACTTGATTTCATAGCTACCATGGTGTGCAGTCCAAATTCTCTATCACTATCCACCAATAAGCCCGTCCTGAGAAAACAGGAAACGTGCGGCGCAGATAACGGAGGTCTGCAAACAGAGCAGAGAGACCCGGGGGGATTCATTCGTGTTTTTCACCGGCTGATTTTACCCGTAATTGCCCTAGTGCTGCTAACCAGCGGTAGGGCAAGCTCACTCAGGACTCCTGAACACAAAGTCCCCTGGAAACTCAGATCCAGGGGTTACGGTGGAATGAATCCTGAAGGAACGTTCTTCCCATAATGGCCTTTGTTAACAAGGCATTTGCTTCGAGAGGGACACATTTTCATCTCACTAGGCACAGAGAATGAATTCCAGGGCCCTGAAGTGGAAACTCTTCCTCGACAGGCTTGACTTGGAATTTTCAAAGTCTGAACCCAATGCTATGTAAGAAGGGAGAGTTAAACCACTTTGAATTACAGATGCATGCTCCTTAATTTGGGTTGGTATTTTTTTAAAAGTCCCTAACTCCAAGTCCCTAACTGGAGAAAAAAAAGTAAGAGAATGACCACCTAATTTTACTATAATAAAAATTTTTACTATTAAAAAAAAATTTTTACTATAATAAAAATAACTATATATATAGTTATATATATATATATATATATATATATATATATATAACACATTCTACTATATACTATAATAAAAATAACACAAAAACCCCTAAACTTATGTTCATGGGAAGTCACTACCTTCTTTGAATTTCTAGGTTAATGAATAAGAGAGAGACCCAGAAACTGCAATTATGATGAATATCAGGCCTGAGATATAAACAGAATATCAAACAGGGAAAAGTGATCTCATGTCAACAATCAAGTAAATAAATCCTCTGTATCACCATAAGCTTCATGAAAATGACAGGTAGACCTAAAGAATCTGTTTGACTAATAATTTGTCCTTTATCATAAAATGTTAATATACGTGTATTCCATTTATTTAGGGATTTGCCATTTTCAAAACTCTTTTTATGTCCATTCGATCCCAGGATAACCTCTGGAGAGACAAGAGAGAGACTTCTCTCCCCAATTAACAGATAAGGAAGGAAACCTTAGGGCAATTAAATAAGTAATTTGCCTACAATCAAATGACGGTGAGTTGAGAGAGTCAGAGCCAGAATCTAGGCTGCCTCATCCTTTCTACGGTAACTAGCAGCTTTGCCAATTTACATATGGCCTAGAAAACTTAGGAATAAAAGCAAAACAAAACGGAATTACTGACTTTGTCCAAAAGAAGCCAACCTTATCCAAATGTGCGAACTTGAAGCGAAAAGAAAAGTATGACATCCATTGCCGTGAGGCTTAAGGGGAGGAACATGGTTGAGTGAATGCAGAAGGTGGGTACACATATGAGGGAGGAAGAGGGGGGATTTCAGAAGAGGGGATGCTTTAAGGCTGGCCGTGCCCTGCAGGCGGAGGTCAGTCTGAAGGGTCACCACTGGAAGTGAGCGAGGTCACTGAGCATGAAAGAATTGGGGCACCCAGGGGTGGCACCTCTCAGCAGGCTCCCCCTCCCCCCGGGTCCTCTTCTTTGCCCTTCTTAGAACCCATCTGAAGGGCCAGTGGTATTCAGAATACCAGTGGTATTCTGGTCCCAGGTGGCTTCTACTAGTTACCTGAACGTCTCAAGGGAGTCTCAAGCTCTTGACCGGCAGGGCAATAGACTGGACATAATCCCAAACATAACACGACCCAATAATAACATCGAAATTTGCACGCTACCAAACGATAGCATTTTGCCCCCCCTTGTGCCAGAGAGCCCTGTTCGGGCTTTGAGCCTCAATCTCTGCTTTAGACTCACAATCCCAACATTAGGTCTTCAGGGCGCCACTCGATTCTGACACCCTCGTGTTACAAACCCAGATGGTAAGTGATTTGCCTCAGGTCACGTGACTAGTTAGGAGCAAAATGGATTTCCTCCCAGGGTCCCCAAATCCTCACTGTTAGTCACTGCTCTTTCTCCTTTTTTATTTGAATGCGGTATTAGGGAAATACGCAGTTTGGGTTCACAAGTATCTCACTATGGCTGAAAAGAGCTGCAAAGCTGTGCTCTGAGCCCTCCCCCCTGTATGCTTCTGCTTAGCCAATCCCGCTGGCTTGGAAAGTCTCTCTATCTCTGTTAGAAGTGACAAAATCAAATGCATTCCAAGCCATCTTCTAGGACTCTACCCCTCTCCAACTCACCCATTTACCCTGAAAGTACTGTTCCTCCATTATATGACAGTCTACGTCATACTCACCCAGGCAGCCAACACTGACCCACCTACTTGCTAAGTGCCAAGCTGGGCCCAGAAGGATGGACAAGACATGGATGGTTCTCGGCTTGGAGGAGACCGGTAAGAGCTTCCACGTAAAGCAAAGTGGACGAGCTCGGGCTCAGGGCACCCGAATGCAGCTCCGCCAAGAGGTTGTCCCGTGGAGGATTTCCTGCTGTTCACCTTCACTCCCATTAGCTACAGTCACGTTCGGAGTCGTGCGCCTTCCCCTCCACACTCTGGCTGCCGAGATTAAAAACCTGCACACCCACAAAACCAGAGAACAGCACGGGACATGACTACAGAATGGTGCATGAGACCTCACAGACACCTGCTCTCTTTCCTCGGCCACGAGAGGAAGAGGGCTGCGAGCCTGACTTTTCTTTCTCGTAGGGAAATAAACGGGTGCCGCCGACGGCAGGCAGGAGCGAGCCCCAGGTCGTCTGCGCTAACCTCCCCGCCTATCATCGCGGCGTGTCATGAGCCACACGAAGCCTCGTCTCACCACCAGCCCCGGTGAATGGGGCGAGAAGGGCTGGTTCCCACGCTTGAGCGTGAGTCGTCCCGGGTGATTAAAGCACAACGCCCACTGACCCTTGGGTCCCCGCGGGTGACCCAACCTGTTTTTCCCGCATTCTCTCTGGTGTAACCCGAACGCTCTTCCAGTCTGGAGGAAGAAAGCCTTGCCCTTTCCTCTACTTGCATTAACAGGTCCCTTCATATTTTAGCCACAGGTATTTTCCTGAAGCACAGGGCTGAGTCCCTCCAGAAACAGGGAGACTAGAAGGGCTTCTCGAAATTTAGGAAGCAATCTCTGAGCAAAAAGGTAAGGATTCCTGATCGCTCCAAGAAAGAAGTTAACAGCTGGGGGGTCGTTCTGACCAGTGGTTCCCAATTTTCAAGACTACCTGAGATATTTCTAGCTGATTCCTGGGCTCTAGTCCCACGATTCCGGCTCAGAGGGTCTGGCAGAAGCCCTGGAATCCAAAGCTTTAAAAGGTGGTTCTCATGCATCACGAGCATTCGACGCGATTCTCGAGGATAAAAACTACAGTTAAATGCATGATTCCGAAATCTTCCCATTTTCCCCTTTCTCAAGTACCGAAATAGCTTCCACTCAGATTTCACAGCTGAATGCCAAGCAATTTACTTACTCACATTTGTTAGTTAGTTTTGAGGAAAACAAATGAAATCTGAAATGGGGACCGCTCTGGAAACCATTTACGTGAGTCCAAAACGCAAGAAGTTTCTACTCTGGTGGCGGTAGCCTGGGTTTGCTCTGTCGGCAAGAAGTACCTTCAACTGCAACACTTATGAGCGCTGTCTATGTATTAAGCATTTTCTAATGACTTTCCAAGTATTAATTCCAATAACTTTGTGGGGTAGGAGTTACCACTATCTTTATTTATTTTTATGATTTAAAATAATTTATTTGAGAGAGAGAGAGAACACAAGTGGAGGGGGGGAAGAGAGAGAGAATCTCCAACAGACGCCACACTGAGCAGGGAGCCCGATGCGGGGCTTGATTCTACGACCCTGACCCTGAGATCGTGACCTGAGCTGAAACCAAAAGTTGGATGCTTAACCCCTATTATCTTCAACTTAAAGCAAAACTTCTCAAGCCCCACTCTACAGCATTTAAAGTCCTTCCCAAATTTAGTCTCATTCTACAAGAACACCCTTAAAATCTTGCTGTCTCCCCAGTCACCAGACCCATTCCCACCTCTGACTCTTTTTCTGGAGCCCCTTCTCCAGAACTATCCCTTCCACTCCACAACTATAACCCCTCTGTGACAGGAAGAACACAGACATTGGTGTTGGACCGAAGTGTAAAGCCTGCTTTCGTCATTTACTCATTGTGCTTCCCCTGGGCGAATTTCTTACACCCCTAGGATCTCAGTTTCATTATCTATACAGGAGGTTTCGATGTGCACGTTCAACGGTACTTGCGGGTGCCTCCTACATTCCAAGAACCATTCCAGGATGGAGGATACAGTGATGTGCGAACTAGGAAAAGTCCTGTGTTTATATAGCAACAGAAGTCATAGAATACAGAGGAACAAGTTAATATGTAACCTACCAAAGATGAGCGTCATAAAGGGACAGGATGAAGAAGGTTAGGGATGTTTGGGCATGGGTGTGGCTATGGCCAAAGGGTATGGTGGGTAACCAGAAGACCTGGGAGGGGGGGGAATGACAGGACGGCATGAGTCATTCAGGTGGCCAGGAGGAGGGATGGGTGAGGAACTCCTACCAGGGAAAATAAAGGACTGGATTTGGGAGCTAGCCTGGAGCACTGAGAGACCAGCAAAGATACAGGAAACGGGTTGGGAAGGTAGCAGGGGCCAGCCTGTGGCGGGTTTTTATCCTGGAAGGTTCTAGGCCGGAGGAGCAGTGAGGAGACCTGACTCAGGCTTCCGGTCACCTTGTCTGCAGAAGTGAGAAGAGGCTCCGGAGGGCAGGGGTGGAAGGAGGCCGAATGGCACGGTCCCTGAGACAGTCGAGGCAGGAGAGGGTGAGGGGCGCTTGAACTAGACGGTGAGAATAGGCAAGTAACGGATAGAAGAATCTGGATCTGGATGAGAAGGACCGAATGGGCAACCTCCGCTGATAGACAGGCTGGGCAGGATGAGAGAACGAGAGGAGGCAAGGATGACTCCTGGGCCTGTGGTGACAAGTAAACTGAGCTCCCAACACTGCTGACATGCTTCTGGCGGGCAGCAAAGCCCATGCCGTCTCATACCTGCTAAAACGAACCGCCGTGTCTGCGGAACTGGAATTTCCAGCTACAAGAAATGTGCTGAGGCTTAGGGGCTCTGCGACCCGGGCCGAACAAAGACCCAGAACTCCTGCAGGAAAAGAAACAAAGCAAAACTAAACACAGACTTCACGCCCGCGTGAAAAACTCAGACGCAGAAGAGGGCAACGGTGCTGCTCTTTTGGCTTTAGGAGAAGTGTAAAGAGGGCTTGGGGATGTCCCTGGAGGAGAGAACAGGACATGAGGCTGGGGTCAAGAAATCGTGCCTGCTGGGGCGCAGCGCTCTGACCCATCGTCAGCCTCGTCCAGGTATATGGGCTGTCACACTGTGGATAGGAGATTCCGGAACCAGCAGAGGGGATGGGGTCAGGGCTTCCCCAAGGTCTGAGAGTGGAGCG
>JAPYYM010003055.1:0-11588 GCA_028534135.1 Potos flavus
AAATTTCTTTTCTGTTTATGTCCATTGCACTGGAGTTTTCTCCAAATCTTTTAATTAAAGTATGTACATTATTTTTAGATATAATGCTATTGCATACTTTATAGACTACAGTATAGTGTAGACATAATGTTCATATCTGCTGGGAAACCAAAAAAATTCATTTCACTAGTCTTATTGTGATATTCGTTTTATTGTGTTGGTCTAGAACAAAACCCATAATATCTCTGAGCTACGCCTGTACTGTAATAAAAGCTATGTGAGCCTCTCTCTCTCTCTCAAAATATCTTGCGGTACTGTACTCACCCTCTTCTTGTGATGATGTGAGATGACAAAATGCCCACGAGATGAAGTGAGGGGAATGACTGGCATTGCGATGTCAGAAGGAGGACCATCTGCTTCCAGACTGTGGTTGACCGTGGGTAACTGAAACCACAGAAAGTGAAAACGCAGAGCAAGGGTACTACTCTAGTTATTATTTGCTTTTCTTTTTAGCCCATTATATTTTTCTATCCATAGTAGGAGCAGGTGTCATAAATGGGCTAAATTTAATTATGAAACAAACCAAGTGTTTTAGTTGTCACGGTATCCCCATCTGTGCTGTCATCCTATCTTTCGGTGCCCATTCCCCCACGCCTCCACCCATCTCCTAGCCCTATGCTGCATTTTTGCCGCTCCCAATGCCAGAAACAGTCCCTGACCCTGTTCTCCATGGCATTATGTGTTTGTATGCCATTCTCCAACAAACCTGCTCACTTCTCTCATAAAGATTATGAATTTTTACTAAGGTGTTCTTCTTTCAACTAGTTAAGCGACCAGGTGTACCCACCTACTTTAAACATTTAAAAATCACTAGTCATAGAGGCTTTCATTTCCCAACTCCCTCTCCTGCACCCCTCCTCGGAGTCATGGCCATAGGCAGGCACATCCTGTATGCCAGGCCAGCTCCCACTTACTTTGAACAGCCAACCAGTTCACAAGTTTTTTGATAAATCTTTCCCTCAGCTAACTACTCTAAACTGGTTGGATGATTCTCTCTGGCTCCTATGATATCCCACTTGCCTACCACAAAATCCTCATAACAATGGGTTTTGCAACATTTTCATTCTCGTATCTGACCCCTCACACTCAACTATGAGCTCCTCATGAACAGAGACCATAGATCATTTCTCTGTATGCCCAGAGACCACCACAGTGTCTAGCAGGTAAGAGCTCCTAATAATTAAATGAATGGATGGGTAGACTTTTGTATAAAAATGGAATAGTTGTAGTGAAAGCACATATTATCTATTTCACTAATTACTATCTTTATTTGGCAACATGAACAGATATAAAATGAGATTTCTTATTATTATATCATTTGTCATTATGGTATAATTTACATACCAAAAATGCACAGGTTTTAAGTTACGGTTCAATGAATATTGATAAATAGGTCAATGGAACAGGATAAAATGTCCCACATACACAGGCAATTAAATTTTGACAAAGATGCCAAATGCTTCAACAGGGAAAGAAAGTCTTTTCAACAAATGATGTTGGAACAATTGAATACATGGGAGAAAAAACCCAACTCCCACCTCACACCATACATTAAAATTAGAGTTTAAAAGTAAAAGTTTAAACTACAAAATTAAAAAAAGGAAACAAATCTTCATAACCTTGGACAAGATACAAAATGCATTCGTCATAAAATATAGATTGTTCCTCACCAAAAGTTGTTACCTCACTCATCAAAGACACTAAAGAAAGTCAAAAAGGAGAGATGATTTTTAAAACTTCAAAAATATGCTGTTTTTTTCTACAGGTACTTTTTCTCAGTAAATTTCAACTTTCACTCTCAGACTCAACAACCCTCCATTCTAACTCTGTCTGTAAATCATAAATCCAAGCCCCCATATCTTCCAGTCTTTCTCAAGACTCCTTTGGCTAAAGGCAACCATTTTCTCCTTCGACTTTGGAGATTAGAAGATGAAAGCAGAGTAGAAAGATAATCTCTGCCATTCTCTCTGACTTCTTAAAATCCATGTTTGTCTTTCTTCCAGTCAGGTAAAAGGTAATACTCGGCAATCATAGTTTTGCACTGTTACCTCATGTAACTCATTTGACTGTTTCGCCTCCTTTGCAGATTCCTATATGAAAAAATAATTCGTAGAGACAGCTCAAAATCATTTTTAACTAACTATGCTCATAAAATCTCTACATCTTAAGGGATACGAATACTTCCTTTTGAATATTTAGTTTAAAGAATTCCGAGCTTGGAAAAATTGCTTTACAGCCAGAATCTTAAAACACCTATCTTTAATATGGATTAAACTGTTTTTATTTTAAAAGTTGTAAGGATAAAAATAGATATCACATGTGAAAATGCATTGTAAATTGTAATGCATGAGAGATATATATGGCATTTCAGACTTCGACTTCCGAAACATGGCACAGTAGATACTTGAAGTTCTCTCATTCTAAAATACAACTAGATCCTGGATAAACTATAGCAAATACACTTTTTAGTTCATTACTAGACTGTGTAGAAACATAAGGAAACCTCAATGAGAAGGAAAAAAGACAGCCAGTTGAGCCTAGTGCTGGAAACTTCGGCAGTAAGTAAATACAAAAGGGTTTCCCTGATTGAAAATGTTCACATTACGAACTTCAGATCTGCTATTGGAAAACTGAGGCTTGGCCCTCATTGAAGTGCTGAACCTGTATTCCAGCATTATTCCAGGACATTCAATGGGGGTTAAACTGTTTTCAGTTGGGTATTTCTCCCTGACTCCCAGCAGATACAAGAAAAAAAATCCTTCATGAAAAAAACACATCCATATATTGGGCCCTCAGAAGTCTTACAGATTAGAGACAACAAAATATAAGCTCACAATAAAAAATTTCAAAATTCACAAAAAGAAACAAGCACATATAAGAATCAGCAGAAACCCAAAAACATAGCTGTTACCTAAGTACTTTAAATATTCTCAAAAGTAGAATTTGAAACAACTCTTATGAAATGATGGAAGAAATAAAAGGTAAAACTAAAAGATATCAAAAATGGCCTAATAGATTTTTTTAAAGACCAATGTTACTACTTTAAGAACTAAAAATGTAATCATTGAAATTAAAATTTAACGAATAGATTAAACATCAGGTTAGCCACATCTGAAAAAACAACAATGAACTGAAACATGGAGCTGAAAAAATAATCTCAGTTATGGTACAAAAAAAGCAGATGAAAACATAAGAGGTTAAGAGATGTGGGCAAGCCAGTAACAGGCATCCAATCAGAGTATACCAGAATAAAAGAATAGAGAGAATAGGGGGAAAGAATTATTGAAGAGAAAATAGCTGAGAATTTTCTAGAACTGATAAAAAACATTACCCTTCAGAATTAGGAAGCATATCATATACTAAGCAAGATAAATAAAAATAAATCCGCAGAAACATAATGGTGAAACTCGGACCACCAAAGACAAGAAGAAGATCTTAAAGGCATTCAAAGAGCAGAAAAACAAGTCACCTACAAAAGATAGAAAATGGAAAATACTGATTTCCCAACCGCAACAATGAAACCTTGAAGTTAGTGGAATAATGTCTTTAAAGTACTGAGAGAAGATGACTGTCAACCTGGAGTTACACACAGCAAAACTATCATTCAGATAAACAAACACTGAGGGTGTACCACTAAAAGATTTCCAGTAAGGAACTTCTAAAACATGTACTTTAGGCCTCAAATGGTCTTTTATCCAGGGCATGCATCCTCTGTGAGGTTTTATCACCCTGTAGGGAGAGGAAATGTGTTCTTAGCAGGCAAAAAACAAAAACAATCTTATTCTATTTATGTATAAAGCACAGGTCAACCTCAACCAAATATACAGTATACCTACGGTATTAAAATTGATTGGGGGAGGGAGAGGGAGCTATAAGAACAAAAAATCTCAAAAGGCTCCTTGGGAGTGGGGGCAATAATGAAAAGAAGGTTGAGAATTCAGTTTTAGAATTAACAGGCGAATTTCTTAAGGGGGTTAGACTTAAGATCAATATATGAAAATCGGTTGTATTTCAAAATACTACCACGAGAAATTAGAAAATGTAATTCAAAAAAACAAAATTTATAATAACAACAAATAATATAAAATAAGTCTAATCAAATATATGTAAAAACTTGATGGAGAAGCATACAAAACTTTACTAAAAGTCATCAAAACAAGCTAGAAAAAATGGAGAGATACCCCATGTTTGTATTTAAGAAAGCTCAAAATCTTAATGTTAATTATCTCCAAAAAGATTTATGGATTCACTCTAAATTCAAATCAGGTTTGGATTTTTTCTTAATATTTACTCTTTTTAGTTAGTTTTTATCTGAATTTTTATTTGATACACAATGTTAGATTAGTTTCAGGTACATAACATAGTGATTCAACATCTCTATATGTTATGCTATGGTCATCACAAGTGTAGCTGCCACTTGTCACCATAAACAACATATTATAGTCCCATTGACTATATTCTCTATGCTCTACCTTTTATTCCTGTGACTTATTCATTCCATAACTGAAAGTATCTCCCACTACCTTTCACCTATTTTCCCCATTCCCCATCCCCACCCTCACCCCTCTGGTAACCATAGTTTGTTCTGTGTATTTATGGGTCTGTTTCTGCTTTTTGTTTGTTTGTTCATTCATTTGTTTTGTTTTTTTTAGATTTCACATATAAGTGAAATAGGATGGTATTTGTCTTTCTCTGACTTATTTCACTTAGCATTATACTCTCTAGATCCATCCATGCTATCACAAATGGCAAGATCTCATCCTTTTTTATGGTTACATAATATTTCCGTGTGTGTGTGTGTGTGTGTGTGCATCTGTGTGTGTTCATCTTCTTTATTCATTCATCCGTTGATGGACCCTTGAATTGCTTAAATTTATATGGAAGAGTACAGTGTCCCAAGACACTCCTAAAGAATAAATTTTGGGCAATTGTGCTATCAAATATCATGACATCTCATAAATTACTGTACTGAAAATAGGGAAGTGTTGGCACAGGGATCAAAAAAGTGATTGACGGAATAACATAGAAAACCCAGAAACAGCCCCTGAATATGTGTGGATAGAGAATGCTTTATCCCCATATTGCCAGTAAGAGCATCATTGCCTCTCATTGGTTCTCCTGGACCAATTGCTGCGGTCTGAGCTATTTGTGGATCTGATGCTCATGTGTCATGGCACCACCCCTAGATTCAGAGAAGAGTCAGCCCCAATCAAGCCACAAGGACTGAGAGTGGGGAAGTGAGAGTCCCCAAAAAGGAAAAAGAGGCAACAATACACAGAAAAAGGTAATGGATGCCAAGAGAAGAAAAAAAAAGCTACAGACCCGTCCTCACAAAAGTGCCATCCTTACTTGATAAGAGGAACATGGATGTTGGTACAAAGTATTCGTAGTGTGCCACACAGGCCCACAGACACGTGCACAAGTAAGGGAGCTATTCATTTCATTGTGCCCTTGTTTGATTACCATTTCTCTTGCTTTCAGGTGAATTCTTTAGTCCCATTACAGGTCTTTAAGTCAGCATCTTAGAAAGCATCTTTTTTTTACAACCCAGGCCTCTAGCTCATTATCTCCTAACATTTTCTCAAAAGAACATATTTTCTTCTTACTGCTCTACTGAAGCATTTCCCAAAGTATGTTCGCAGAATCCAAATGCTTGGGGTGTTTCTGGGTTTTAGTTTTTTTAATCCATTAAAAAATAAGTCTGGGAACAGTTTACTCATGTCTTGACAGCCATACCACTAGGCCCTGGAGCTCTTAACTTGACAATGGGCATTGAGAATCTTCTAGAATGGGATCTGATGTCTGAACTCCTACCACTCACACCCCCTCACACCAGTGACCCAGGACACCCCCTCTTCTTCAGGTGGTGATAACCATTAAGAATGGAACTTCTTTAAAGTTTCTAGGGAGCAGCTTTGCCTTGGACATTCCCCTATGCTGGAGACATTCCCAAACAAGGCAATTGGCTCCAGGTAAGAGAGTCTGCCCCAACACAGCAGCACTTCTGGCCATCTTGCTCTTTCTCAGGCCTCATTTCACCCACCTAGAACAACAGACTTACTGAATTGCTTTCTCGGTTTCTCTACTTTCTCAATTTTCTTTGATGGGATTATGGTTGTTTTACAATAAAATTTCTAGGTATTTTTAAAACTTAATCTTAGCATAGTTTTCAGTTAAGGACTATTATTCCAAATAGACATCCACATAGAATTTTCACCAGTAGCCTCTTTAGGAACTATTAGTTTGGAATAGAAAGAATACAGTGTTCAAACGAAGGATCTAGGTTCCAGTTCTGGCTTCTCCACTCCTATCAATGTGAGTTTTAAGAAGGTTCATTAATTGCCAAATCTCAGTTTTCTCATCTGTACACGGGGATAGTGAGATGTACCTAAGGCACTGCTATAATTATGTTGTTTATATAAACACATTCAATTCTCACAACAACCCTAGGAAGCTGGTACCCTCTCCAGGTAATTATTATCTCATTTCTACAGAAGAGGCTGGCTAGGGCATAGAGAGGATAAATACCTTGTCCAAGGTCACATATCTAAATAGGTGACCCAGTCTGGATTTTAACATGGAGAGCTGTTTGGAGCCTATACTACACTTTGTGCTGCCTCTGAACTGAGACTATACACAAATTAAGTAAGACAGTGTATGTCATTTCTCTGTCCAACTCCCAAACTATAAGTGCCAAGTAGAAAGGGATGATTTACAAACTTGTGTCCTCTTTGCTGGGCTTGGTCTCTGATAATACTCAGTTAAAACATTACACTACTAAAATACGTCTGCGTGGTTGGTAACAAGCCACTGCCTCAAGCCCTTTCCCAAGATTTCCCCTGATCTCCTCAGATCCAGAAACTACAGGGTTAACCCCCTGTCCAGCAATGTTCGGATTCAGAACAAACATTTGAAATATCGCCCTGCACAGGAAATAACAGTAGACACTTGGTGAGTGAGTGGAGCTCAGGAAACAAAACCCAAAGTCATGTCCTTGGTAAATGGTAAAATTGAATTTGGACCCTAGTCCGCCTGATTCCAAAGCCCATGGTCTGTGCTCCAAGGGACAGAGCACCCATGAGCATCAGTATCTGAGGCACTTGAAGCCTGAGAGCCAGAATAGAGTTAACTGTTTACCCTAGGCTCAAGAACCTAGATGAAAATCCCAGCTGCTTACCTGGCTTACAAGTTGCCCCCATCATCCCATCTCCCCGACCTCATTGCTACTTCTCTTTCCACACTCCAGCTGCAATGGCTCCTTTCTGTTCCTTGGCCATACTTGGTTTCTATGGCTTGGAAAGTTCTTCCAGGAGACTCTCACATTCTGACTTCTCATCATTCAGGTCACATCAGAAATGTCACCTCCTCAGAGAGGACTTCTCAGGCCACCACACTCAAGACTGCTATTCTCCCAACTACCACACCCTTCTCACAATCCTCTCAAGAATTATCATTTGTTTTTCATTCTTTGTTTTGCTTCACTCTCACTAGCACTGTAAATACCATGAAGCCAGGGACAAGTTTCTCTTTTTCATCCTGTATCCATAGCTCCTAGCACATTTCTGAATAAATTAATGAGGAGCAAGTATGGATATTCGAGAAGTGATATCCCACTGGTTAAAGCAGGCCAAGGCCAGACATCTTTAAAATACAGCAAAAAACACCCAAAAATTTCTGGCAGAGGTTCATCCTCTTCCCAACATTAAGTAAGCACCTGCTATGTGCCAGGCACTGTCCTAAGTACTGGGGGAACAGAAGGAAACAGGCAAAAATCCCTGCCTTCATGAAGTTTTTCTAGCATGGGAATTCAGGTAATAGGTATACACATGAGTAAAACATATTACATGGCAGATGGTGACAAGTGCCGAGGACAAAAATGAAATAGAAAGCAGAATTAGAAGGTATAGGGTCCTGGGAGTGTACAGCACTAAGCAGAGGAGTCATTTAAAGCCCCAGAGGTTGGGAGCCATGTGGATGTCTGGAGAAAGAACATTCCACATGGAGAAGACAAGAAGCACAAAGACCCTGGTGCAAATATGCCTGGTTTGTTCAAGGAAAAGCAAAGAGACTAGGGTGGAAGTGTAATAGGGGATTAGGATGCAAGGCAACCCTGAGTGAGATAGGAATCACTAGAGGGATTTGAGGAGAGGAAAGACATGTTCTGGTATTAGAACATAGACTGAAGGGAACAGCCGATGGGAGCTGAAGCACAGAGAGTAGCTCAGACACTATTGCACAGCAATAATACAAGCAAGAGATTCTGGCGGCTTGGACCAGAATGATGGGGTGGAGGTAGAGGGAAGCAGTAGAATTCTGAGCATTTGAAATTGGAGCCAACAAACAGATGTGGAGAGAAAAAGAGAAGAGAGTAACAATTGGCAGAGATACTTCTGAACCTTTTTGCTAATAATGACACAGGCTTAGGAGCAAGAAGAACTAGACCTGCCAGTGGGGGAAAGGAGCAGGTAGAGGGTAGAGAGAGATGCGACTGGGGCTAAGAGTAAGAATTCCGGGGGGGGGGGGGGGGACACACTGCACCACCAGACAAGATAAGGTGGTGGAGGGGAGCATGGAAAGAGTCTTTCTGGCTGTCCCTACCTCAGAGAAGCTGTATCTCTAGAGCATCTTTTGAGAAGGCAAATACCCTGACATTCAAAGTTGACTTCATGGGCATGTGGCCTGTGCAG
Source organism: Potos flavus (assembly GCA_028534135.1). Taxonomy (NCBI): domain Eukaryota; kingdom Metazoa; phylum Chordata; class Mammalia; order Carnivora; family Procyonidae; genus Potos; species Potos flavus. The sequence continues at coordinate 8,727 of JAPYYM010003055.1, forward strand.
CCTCACAGGGACCCCTACTTAGAAGGCACCCTGCACTTGATTTAATGCCCTGTAGTCACTGTCCTGAAATTCATAATTTTAATAAGGAGCCCCAGGTTTCCATTTTGCACTGGGCCTTGTATATTATGCAGCCAGTTCTTTTAACAGTGCTCGCCGCTTACTTGCTACCAGATTTATAAAGTCTCCGGGTAGAGCATTTTGTGGGATAAGCTGAGATGATGATGTTGAAAGAGCCTTTGGAAACTCCCGGGAAAGGAAATGCTGTGTTGGTCTGTGCTCTGAGCAGCGCACTGGTGACTCCAGGAACATTAGCACACAGCCCTGGACCAAAGGGCCTCGTTGGCCTCTTTAAAAGAAAAAAGGACAAGAACGACACAAACAACGTCTCTGGTGGAAAAATACAGCGTTCCATCTTTCCATAGTTTATCTTTGCCCTCCAAAAACAAATGCATCAAGGAATGGTCCCAGCAACCAAGGTTGTCATTTTGATTGGTGCCAAAAATTGGGACCCAGCCATGGTCTTATGATTGATTCTGAGGTACAGAAAGGAAAACATTAATATTGATTTATCTGTTCATTCTCTTTATTCACTGTTCATCCATTTACCCAGACTAGCCATAGCAACTAGACACTAGAAAATTAAATTTAAAACAACTCCTCTATTCTAGGTAGACTCATTCTCCTTTCTCTGCCGCTAGAGCTGTGGCTCCAACAAGCTAAGGCCTCCGTTAATTTCATTTTTTAAATATTGTGCAATCCATCAAGGAGGGGAAAAGTACTCACAAAAATAATGTTGGCATAATATAAACCCCAAAACTGCAAGATTGACAGAATTTGTTCCTTTAAGGATGGTTGTTTTGGCACCACTGTGGAGCATCTCAAAAAAATGGCAACGGCAGCTCTTTATGCAGGTAGACACATCTTACAGCAACGTAATAATAAATATCGTTTCATCCTCATGCAGCGTCCTGTGGTGCAGCCAAGCCACTCACCTCACAAGACAAAAACATGGGGCAGAACCTTTCCCTGTGAGCTATGCTAAGATTCAGAGAGCTGGAGTGTTTACATTTATACTGGGGCCTCTTTAATACAGAGCCAATTAACTAGTAGCCAAAAAGGTATTGATTACCTGTGAGGTACAATCACTACACTCATACTATTAAAAACGGAAGATTAGGGCTTGTTCTCCAAAGGCACAGCACTGAGCTGAATTTTGCAGAATTGCTCTGATGTACAGCACCCATGATGGACAAGCCATAGAATGTCTTCAGTACTTACTGCCTTAGTTATATCACTGCCCTAGACACCCAACTCCAAAGCTCCTAATATGAGATGCTTCTTTATATCACATTTCCAAACCCTACCATAAAATGATGCTATGACTTTCTCTCTCTCTCTCTCTCACACATACACAGGCACACACCTAGGTGTACACATATATACACAGTTGAAAAGGGAAAAAATTCCAGACATTGGAGAAAGAGCTAAGTAATTGGCACACTAACAAGATAATCAAATTTTAAAGTCCTTCTTAATGGTAAGGATTCGGGGTTATGTGCCTAGGGTAGAACACAAAAGAGCACAGACACAGGTTACACTAACAATAGCTGCAAAGTTAACTTGGTCCAAAGGAGAACACAAGATCCTCTTACAATGAACTGTGCAAATACCTCCTGTCCCTTTCATTCAGCGTGAGATTTAAGGTTGTCTCTGAATGAGCCCATCAAGATGGAAACATTCGTTTATCTGACCAGAAAGATGTCATTAGAGGGCTTTTGTTTGAGGTCACTTATGCCTAGTTCCTTCATGGGAACTGGCAATCCATATTGGGGTTTGGGAACAAAGCCCGGCTATTAGCAAAGTGCCATTGTCCCCACTTTGCTACTCTGGTGTCTATCCCACAGAAGGTCAGATTCTTCCTTTTTTTTTTTTTTTTTTTTTTTTTTTTAGATTCTTCCTTTTCTTCTGAAACAAGATCCAAGAAATCCAACCATGTCACTTTACATTCAGAGTAGTAAGAAAAAAAAGACTAAGAATTAACTTATTTGCTTATAAGAATTAGTTCTCCCTGGGTTAAAATGACAAACTAAGACAAAAATCCAGCTTTCCGTGGCAATTAACTAATGGGACTTGAAATGATGCCCTTTCTCCAGCAGGTGTTTTTGGCATACTGAATTAACAACAGGAGATAAAGTTTGTGTTTTTATGACCCAATTTTCTTGTTTTGAGGTAAGACAACTGATATACTTTAAAAGACTTTCCTTCAATCAGATCTGTACCTGTGTTTCTAAAATAAGAGGTTATATTAAAGGAAATTTATGTCCCATTGCCACTCCTTTATAATACATTAAGTACTTTGAAAGTCATTACTTGTTTCTCTTCAAAAGAGAATTGAATTTAAGAAGGAAGCTTATCTAAGTTCTTTAAGATTTGGAAAGTAATTACTGAGATAGGCCTGTATTCATTTCAAGTGAAAATTTTACTTAAACACAAGAAGCCACATGATTAAAAATGAAGGTTCTTTAAAATGTTTTAAATTTTACTTTGCAAAAAGAAAAAAAAAAAGGTGATCCCAGAAAAATGTAGCTTCTCTTGAGACTGTTTCCGAAAACAACCCTCTGACCCAACACTGACTATGTCCTTGCATAATCACAGCTCTGGAATCAACTTTGTTTGCAAGACAACCGAATAATCTTCTCCCAAGACTGCAAAGGACATTGGAGAGTGTTCCATTTATTACCTTAAAGTTGTGGAACTATAGATGTCCAGATGATACATGGTGTTATTTTTTTTAATAATGCACATTTAAATTAGAGAACAAACAACATAATTTGGGGTCCACTGTAAGTCGCTGACATTTAG
>JAPYYM010003056.1:0-11588 GCA_028534135.1 Potos flavus
GAAATAATGATTTCATTTCCTTAGGATATATACCTAGAAGTGGAATTGCTGGATTATATGGTAGTTCTATTTTAGTTTTTGGAGGAACTTCCATGCTGCCTTTTTTTTTTTTTTTTTTTTATATAGTGGATGTTTCAATTTATATCCCCAGCAATAGCACACAAAGCTTTTCTTTTTCCCACATCCTCATCAACATTCATCTCTTGTCTTTTTGAGGATAGCCATTTTAACAGGTGTGAGGTGATACCTCACTGCAGTGTTGGTTTGCATTTTTCTGATAATTAGTGATGTTGAGCAACTCTTCAGGTATCTGTTGGCCATTTGTTTATCTTCTTTAGAAAAAAGACTATTCAAGTCCTCACCCAGGCTTAATCAGATTGTTTTTCTACTATTAGGCTATATGAGTTCCTTATATATTTTGGTTATTAACCCTTCATCAGATAGGTGGTTTATAAATGTTTTCTCCTATTCTGTAGGTAGTCTTTGCATTTTGTTAATAGTTTCTTTTGCTATGAAGAAACTTTTTAGTTCGATGTAGTTCTGTTGATTTTTGCTTTTGTTGCTTGCCATTTTGGTGTCATCCAAAAAATTGTTGCCAAGAACAATGTCAAGAAGCTTTTGCCCTGCATTTTCTTTTAGGAGTTTTATTATTCCGGGTCTTGCATTTAAGTCTTTAATCCATTTCAAGTTAATTTTTGTGAGTGGTGAAAGATAGGGGCCCAATTTCATTCTTTCATGTGTGAATACCCAGTTTTTCCAACACCATTTATTGAAGAGACTATCTTTCCCATTGCATATTCTTGGCTGCCTTATCAGGTATCAGTTGACTGTATATGCATGGGTTTATTTGTAGACTCTTGATTCTGTCCCATTGGTCTATGTATCTGTTTTCTTGTTGTTTGTTTGTTTGCCAGTACCATACTACTTTGATTACTATAGCTTTTTAATAAAGTTTGAAATCAGAAAATTTGATGCCTTCTGCTTTGTTCTTTCTCATGATTGCTTTGGCTATTTGGGATCTTTTGAAGTTTATACACATTTTAGGATTGATTTTTCTATTTATGTGAAAAGTGCTATTGTAATTTTGATAGGGATTGCATTAACTCTGTAGATGGTTTTGCACAGCATGGATATTTTAACAGTATTAATTACTTCGACTATGAACAGGGCATATTTATTTGTGCCTTCTCCAATTTCTTTCATCAACGTCTTATAGCTTTTAATGTACAGATCTTTCACCTCCTTGGTTAAATTTGTTCCTAAATATTTCATTACTTTTAATGCTATTGTAAATAAGACTTTCTTTATTTCTTTTTCAGATAGATTATTGTTGATATACAGCAATGCAGTTGATTTTTGTATGTTAATTTTGTATCCTGCAACTTTACTGAATTTGTTTATTGGTTCTAATAGTTTTTTGGTGGAATGTTTAGAATTTTCTAAACATAAGATCACAACATCTGCAGAGAGAGACAATTTTACTTCCTTTCTCATTTGGATGCTTTTATTTCTTTTACTTGCTAAATTGCTCTGGCTAGAACTTCTAGTACTATGTCAAATAGAAGTGAGTTGTAACACTGGGCACCTTTCTCTTATTCATGATCTTGAAGGGGAAAATGTCAATGTTTCACCATTGATTATGATGTTAGCTGTGAATTTGTCATATATGGCCTTTATTATATAGAGGTGCATTCCTTCTATACCCAATTTTTTAGAGTTTTTATCATGAAAGTATGTTGAATTTTGTCAAATGCTTTTTCTCTGTAATTGAGATAATCCTGGACAGTGTTCCATGTGTGCTTGAGAAGAGTGTGTATTTTGGTGCTGTAGGGTAGAATGTGTTCTTTATGTCTCTTTGGTCCATTTGGTTTAAGATATTATTGAAAGTGGGGTTTTCAAGTTCCCTGCTACTGTTGAATTGTTGTCTATTTTTGTCTTCAGATCTGTTAGTACTTGCTTAATATATTTAGGCGCCCTGATGTTGGTTGCATATGTACTTACAATTGTTATATACTATTAATGAATTGACTATTTGTCTCTATTAGTTTTTGACTTAGTCTATTTTGTCTCATTAAAGTATGGCTACCTTGCTCAATTTTGGTTTTCATTTGCATGGAGTATCTTTTACCATCCCTTTGCTCTGAGCTTATGTGTGTCTTTAAAGCTAAAGCGAGTCTCTTACAGGAAGCATATACTTGGCTCTTGTTTTTAATCCAGTCTGCCACTCTATGCTATTTGATTAGAGAATTTAATCCATTTACATTTAAATAATTATTGGTCAGTAAAGACTTATTGATGCCATCTTATTAATTGTTTTCTAGCTGGTTTGTAGTTTCCTTCTTCCTTTCTCCTCCACTTGCTGTCCTTCTTTATGAATTGATGATTTTCCATATTGGTGTACCTGCCTCTTGCAGGTTTAGTCAGACTTTTCATTTCCCACTTGATCTAGTTTATTTGTCCTTTGTTTTAGGTTTTGCTCAAACATCATCTTTCAAAGAGAAATACTCACTGTCTCCATCCAAGGTAACTCTAAACTTGATCAACTATTCCATCATTACACTCTATCCCTTTATCATGAGGCTTTCTTCTTCATTGTCCTTTGTCTCCTCACTGTAGTACTCCCAATGTCAATTAGTGTTCATAGTATATAATAACTACAATAAATATTTATTAAATGAATGAAATAACTCATTAATATTTATCAACTACCCTATAAAAGGTGCAATATTATATCTGGGTATATAGTGAGAAGCATAGTAGTTATGGGCCTTGATTTCATGTAGCTTATAGTCCAGTAATTGAGACAAATAGTAACCAAAAAGTCAAACAAATATAGAAAGCTTATATTTTATTTCTGATGTTGCAACTAGCATGTAGATAAAACTCTAGTGCACCTGTGAATCACCCAGGTTCTTATCAATAAACAGAATCCAACTCCAATGATTCAAAAGATTTTAAATAAAAAACAATATTTACAGAGGTGTGAACAGTGCTTAGGGAATGGACAAAGAACTTGAGATGCTCAAAGATCACCAAGATCAGAAAGCCATTGCTACCCTTAGGAGTAAAGAGTTAAAGAAAGCAAACAGTATTATTGGAACCCAGTAAGTACTGAAGCTGTGGAAATGGGCCACACAATAGGTGTGGTAATCAAAAAGAGATGCTAGCCACTTCCAGAGACATAGTCAAATGTGGGTCAAAATCAGGAAGACATACCCCAATGTCTTTCCTCTTCTCTGATCCTCTGCTTGTGCATCCTGCTGGTCAAATCCAACTGGAGTCCAGGTAGCAAGAGAGGATGGGTAACGAAGTTTCCCAGTGTCAACATTTGGAGGCACCAGCAGGGAAACGTGGAGACTAGATTTTTAGTGTTTGTGTTAAGGGATGGAAGGTAGAAAGGACTTGGGAGCATAGAATAGTCAAGAAGACTTGAAACAATTCAACAATATTGTAGTAGAGATTATAATACAACAATATTGTAGTAGAGATTGATTTGCTGCCCTCCCCAAGCTATCACAAAGGAGTATAGTGTTAGCATCATGACAAATACCCAATGAAGGGAAGAATTAAGTCACTTAAGCTTTACACAGTTTTAACGCTTAATTTTATATTTTTATTCTCATAATTTAAGCATTTGTTCTTAACCCTGAAATATTCTAAGAACCTTTTTTTCTGACCAAAAGAAAACAAAATTGCTTCTCTTTTCCCTCCCTCTCCCCTCTTCCTTCCCTTCCCCTCCCCACTTCCCCACTTCCCTTCTTTTCTCTTCTATTCCTTCAGTTTGTATTTTATTGATGCAGAAGCTCAAGCTTTGACCTTGCACTCCTGCAGCAGTTACGGTCGCTCTTTCCACCACTACTTCTTGGTCTTCAGGTTTTCCTTGTGATTGTTTAGCCCGGGACACATGGCACATAACTTCTTGAGCTGCTGGTCCAGGGGTTTGAACTTCTTACCCTTTAGAATTTCCAGACGTTCTTCTTCTGAGTCTGGTTGATGATGGTGACAACACAGGGGGTAGATTTGCAAATTACTGGGATCTTGGAGAACTTTGAAACCACTCGGACTGTCACTTTGGGGACACACAGCTGAGACAGTTCCAACTTCAGGTTTTCCTGCTGTTTAAGCAGCTCCTCCTTCTTGTGGCAAAGGTCTGGAACCTTAATCTTGGCTCTGTGTGGCTGCCGCCACCAAGGGAAAGAACAGAATTATTTTCTTTTAAATACCAGATGTTTCCCCTCCCCAGAGTATTTCAAGGTGATAAAGTTTACTGATGATTCTGTGGACCATAGTAAATTCTGTGGAAAGAATAAAAACTAGTCCCCAAATAATCATTATATGGAGTGGTCTGTTTTAAAACCAGCCAATAAAAAAGGTCATTTTTAAATCCTAAATTATCACTTATGTAAGAATTACTGTGTTACCTGTATTTTGCCAAATATCTGTGCATTCTTGGCAGTTTAATGTTAGCAGAAAATATTCATTCTCTTACTCCTGTGTGGATGTGAAGCTACTGTCTCTCAGCTCTGAACCTCCTTGCTTATACTGGGCTTTGTGATGCTGGAGCTGGGATGCTTCAAAGTACATTTACCCTTTTTCAGCTGGTAAGTTCTGCCACTGGGACAAAGACTAGCAGGCAGGAGGTGGGAGTGATGACCCACCAATGCTTCCTGTTCCTACCCACATTGCCTTAGTGGCCTTGAGTTGCTCCTGTAGAAGGGGGTTCCAGTTTTTAACCTTTTCCTCTGGCCTCCTTGTTACCCCTCTGGGAGGCCAGCACCAGCAGGACAGAGATCTGACTTCCAGGTTCGGAGTGCTTCCTCCAAGCTTCTAGTTCTAATGATCTCAACCTCTTCTCTTTGTTTCTAACCCTGAGGATGGTAGTTGACTATGTTTACCATCTCTATACTACCCGAGTGTGCCCTTTTCACTTTTCTGGCTCTCTCATACCTGTTTTAACCAATGCCCTGTATTAAATTCTTTGCTAAAATAACTGGTGAGGCTATATTTTCCTGACTGGACTGAAACAGATACACTTCTTCTCATTGTGCCATTATCCCCATTCCTCTTCCCTAACCCAACCAAATCCATTTTTTTCTACCCAATCCATTTTTTAAGAGTGGAGTAGTCATCCCCATAGCCATGAATGCATTGCTTTGTATAGGGAGAGATAGAATCTCAGTGAATCCAGAAATAAATCCAATTTATTTGTGTATCTTCTATATGTTAGGTGCTGTTTTAAGCATGGTAGGAAATATTTCTGTGTCATCATAGACCTACAGTCTGGTAGGAAAGACATATTTTACAGATGTCGGAGAAAAAACTACCATAAAATGCAATTCCATGTATATTCATGATGTGTGACATTTGGAGAAAAAAGGGATTTGGAGATGATTTAATAACTAAAAATTACTTCATGCAGGAGTTGGGATTTGATGTCTCTCAAATTATGGGAAGAAGGTAATAAAAAGATTGGAAGCCAGAGCGTATTATAAGCAGAAGGGCAATTTGAGACAAAATATGGATACAACAATTATGATTTTTATTTTCATTAATTCATTCTCCATTTGCTCATCTATTCAGTTAGTGCACTCTTATTTTTATATACCTTCTCTATGTCAGGGCCTCTGGGATCAGTGAGAGACCCTGATACATTGGTAGACCAAAACACGTATTCTCCTGTCTCTTAAGGCTCATATTTTAATAAGATAGATAGGTTGATCAAATAATCACACCACAGATGTGTAATTATCATTGCTCTGTGTCCTGTAAAAGAGGTTAATGGGTCTGTGGGAAGAGAATAGCGGTAACTAGGCAAAGTGTGAAAGAACAGTCTTCCAGTTTAAGCAATTGACATGTGCAAAAATCTATGCGGAGAAGGCATATGTGGGTCTATGTATGTACCTGGATGGAGGAGGGAATGGAAACATATGGGTTTCTATGGAATGCCATCCATTGCCATCTTAGCTGGCTTATAGTTGGAAGAACTGGAAATCAATAGATATTGCCAGAGCCTCCTTCTGCTTGTGTAAACCAAATAGCCCTTGGTCAGAGTTTCAGCACCAGGAAATAACATTTCAGACCATAAGCTGAGAGAATACAAGAGATGAGTCCTTACCCCAATGTGCTATAGAGGAATTTTGCTCACTAATGATTCCAGAGGAGAGGAAGAAAGAGCAGTGTCTGATGTGGAAATGAAGGACTAGCTCTCTGGGGCAGAGCATTTTAATTTCACATGCACAGAATACAGCATGCTAGAATCCTCTCCTAGCATATCCTTTTGGTCTCCAAAATGCATGAATTTATTAAGAGCGCAGATGACTTGGTTATAGAAAACAGTTTCAGCATTTGGTATAATTAATGTAAATATTGCATGCAATAGAAAAATAATCTAAGACCTTCTTTATTTAAAGCAGGTTTAATTAATGTCAAGTGCTGTAGCAAGTGGTAATCTCCCCCTGCCTGCCTCTCTCCTCACCCTGTGAGCAAATGCTCCCTGCTGCCTTGTTTACCTGCAGACTTTAGTGTCTAAACGCACAGGAGGGAGTTTACGCTTTATTTCTAAAGCATTCTCTCTTCTTTCCTTCAGAAATAGCTTCTTTCTTTCAGTAAGAGAAACTATTCCCAAAGCCTCTTGAAAATTATTTTCTTGTAGACAAGTTCTATGTCTTGCACTCCTCGCAAGACCTACACAGACCCACTCCAGGTTTATAGGCCTAACCATTGGGAGCAGGAATGTAGGTCATCTATATTGACCACTGCCTAACAACTGGACTCCTTTCTCCTCTCATTCTGCCTTCAGATTGACTCCATGGGGATCCTAAACAAGACAAGAAACTGGTTGGGGTGTCAAAAGCAAATGTCAAGAAAACAGAAAGAATTGTATTAGGCTTACAAAATAGCCAGGAGGGAATCTTCCAGTGAACTGCTTTCCTTAGGAGTGAAATGGTATGCCTGCTTAACGCCAGCCAATTTAACGTTAGCAAAGGGGCTGAAGCCACTATGTAATATATCTCTCTATTAAGCATTTACATCATATTGTATCGTTGCTGAAGCAAGGCACGTTAATTTTCCTGTGATCTTCTATACGGTAATTTTAGACTTAGACCATTAAAGAAGTCTGAGGGTTTAGGTATAACTGACGTACCATGTCCTATTAATTTCAGGCATACATCATAGTGATTTGATATTTTTATGCATTACAAAATGATCCCCACAATAACCTTAGTTACCACCTGTCGCCATACAAATTTAGTATGCTATTATCGACTGTATTCCCTAGGCTGTATATTACATCCCCACGACTTATTTATTTTATAACTGGAACTTTGTACCTCATGATTCCCTTCACCTCTTTTGCCCATTTCGACCCCTCTCTCCCCTCTCTGGTTACCAACAGTTTGTTTCCTGTATCAAAGAGTCCTTTTCTGTTTTGTTTGGTTTCTTCATTTGGTTTTTGGATTCCACATATATGTGAAATCATACAGTTTTTGTCTTTCCCTATCTGACTTTTTTCACTTAGCATAACACCTTCTAGATCTCCAGTTTGTCAGAAATGGCAAGATTTCATTATTTTTTATGACTGTTAAAATTTTATTGTGTATATACATCTCATCTTCTTTACCCATTCATCTATCAGTGGACATTCAGATTGTTTCCATACCTTGGCTGGTGAAAATAATGCTACAATAGACATAGGCATGCATATCTCTCTTCAAATTGATGTTTTTCGTTATCTTCAGATAAATATCCAAAAGTGAAGTTGCTGTATTGTATAGTAGTTCTATTTTTAATTTTTTAAGGAACCTCTATATTATTTTCCACAGTGCCGTGCTACTTTACATTCCCACCAACAGTGTACAAGGGTTCCCTTTTCTCCACATCCTCCCCAACACGTCTTATTTTTTGTCTTTTTGATAATGGTCAACTGGACTGATATGAGATGATATCTCACTGTGGATTTTATTTAGAGTTTCCTTTTTTTTTTTTTTACTATTTTACTTTTTCGTTTGACAAAGAGAGAGAGAGGGCAGCAACAAAGGGAGAGGGAGAAGCGGGCTCCCCACCAGGCAGGGATCCCAATATGAGACTCGATCTCAGGACCTCGGGATCATGACCTGAGCTCAAGGCAGACGCTTAACTGATTGAGCCACCCAGGTGCCCCATATTTGAAGTTTCCTTATTGCAAATGATATTGAGCATCTTTTCATGTGCCTGCTGGCTACCTGTAAGTCTTCTTTGGAAAAATATCTATTGAAGTTGCCTACCCATTTTTTAATCAGGTCTTTAAATTTTTTTATATTAAGTTGTGTAAGTTCTTTACATATTTTGGATATTAACCCCTTATATGACTTCCAAATGTCATCATCTCTCATCCAGTATATTGACTTTATGTTTTGTTGACAGTTTCCTTTACTGTGCAAAAGTTTTTTAGATTAATATAGTCTCATCAGTTTATTTTAGCCTTTGTTGCCCTTGCCTAGGAAACTGATCTGAAATAATATTGTTAAGACTGATGTCAAATAATTCACTGCCTATGTGAATTTATTTTGGTATACAGTATAATAGTGGTCCAGTTTCATTCGTTTGCATTTATTTGTCCACTTTTACCAACACCATTTATTGAAGGGGCCGTCTTCTTGCCTCCTTTGTCATAAAATAATTGATCCTGTATGTGTGGATTTATTTCTCGGCTCTCCATTCTATTTCATTATGTCTGTTTTGGTGTCATTACCATACTATTTTGATTACTATAACTTTGTAGTACAGTTTGAAATCCAGGAGCATGATGACTCCAGGTGTATCCCTTCTCAAAATTGTTTCGGCTCTTCTGACTCTTTCATGGTTCTATACAAATTTTAGGATTATTTGTTATACTTCTATAAAAAAAATTCCATTGATATTTTCATGAGGTTTTGCATTGAATCTATAGGTTGTTTTGGGTAGTAAGGACATTTTAACAATATTAATTCTTCCAATCCACAAACACAGTAAATCTTTCCATTTATTTGTGTCATGTTTAATTTTTTCATCAGTGTCTTATAGTTTTCAAAGTACAGGTCTTTCACCTCTTTGGTTAAATTTGCACTTCTATATATAGTATCATGGCATCTGCAAATAGTGACAGTTTTACTTCTTCTTTTCCATTTTGGATTCTTTCTATTTCTTACCTAATTGCTGTGTCTAGGAATTCCAATATTTTGTTGAATAAAAGTGGCAAGAGTGGGCATCCTTGTCTTATTTCTGATCTTAGAAGAAAAGCTTTCAGTTTTTCACCATTGAATATGATGTTATGGGTTTGTTAAAAATGGCTATTATGTTGAGGTAATTTCTTTTATACCTACTTTATTAAGAATTTTTCTCATAAATGGTTGCTGAATTTTGTCAGATGCTTTATCTGTATCTATTGAGATGATCATATGATTTTTATCCTTCACTTTGTTAATTTGGTGTATCATGTTGATTGACTAGCAGAGGTTGAAGCATAGCCATATACCTTGAATAAACCCCCCTCGATCATGGCATATGATCGTTTTAATGTATTATTGAATTCTGTTTGCTAATATTTTGTTGAGGATTTTTGCATCTGTGTTCATCAGGGATATTGGCCTGTAATTTTCTTTTTTTTTTTTTTTATGCTGTCCTTGTCTGGTTTTGGTATCAGGGTAATGTTGACATCTTAAGATGAATTTGGAAGTGCCCTATCTGCTTCTATTTTTTTGGAAGAATTTGAGAAGAATAGATATTAACTTCTTTAAATGTTTGAAGGAATTCAGTTGTGAAGCCATCTGGTCCTGGACTTTTATTTTTGGGGAGTTTTTAAATTACTAGTTCTATTTTATTAGTTGTAATCAGTCTTTTTAGATTTTCTGTTTCTTCGTAATTCAGTCTTAGAAGGTTATGTGTTCTTAAAAATATATCCATTTCTTCTAGGTTTTCTAATATGTTGATATATAATTGTCTAGAGTAGTCTCTTATGATCCTTGGTATTTCTATGGTGTCAGTTATAATTTCTCATATTTATTTGGGCCCTCTCTTTTTTTTTTCTTGATTAATCTGGCTATAGGTTTATTGATTTTGTATACCTTTTCCAATAGCCAGCTTTTAGTTTCATTGATTTTTTTACCTATTTTTTTAAGTCTCTATTTATTTCTTCCCTGATCTTTATTATTTCCTCTTTTTACTAGCTTTGGGCTTTGTTCTTCTTTTCATAGATCCTTTATGTGTAAAGATAGTTTATTCAAGATGTTTCTTGTTTCTTGAGATAAGTTTGTGTCACTATGCACTTCCCTCTTTGAACTGCTTTTGCTGTCTCTCATCAAGTTTGGAACTTTGTGTTTTATTTTGTCTCCAGGCATTTTTTTTTTTTTAATTTTCTCTTTGATTTTTTTGTTGACCCATTGGCTGTTTAGTAGCATGTTATTTAGTTTCCATAGGTTTGTGGGATTTTCTTTCAGTTTTCTTATTGTAATTGACTTCTAGTTTTATACTGTTGTGATTGGAAATGATGCCTGATATAACTTCAGTCTTCTTGAATTTACTGATGCTTGATTTATGCCTAACACATAATCTATCTCACAGAATGTTCTGTGTACACTTGAAAAGAATGTGTATTCTTTATTTTTTTTAAAGGTTTTATTCATTTATTTGACAGAGAGATCACAAGTAGGCAGAGAGGTAGGCAGAGAGAGAGAGGGAAGCAGGCTCCCTGCCGAGCAGAGAACCCAATGTGGGGCTTGATCCCAGGACCCTGAGACCACAACCCTAGCCGAAGGCAGAGGTTTTAACCCACTAAGCCACCCAGGCGCCCCTAAGAATGTGTATTCTTTAAATGTGGATGTCATTTTTGAGTAAAATGCTCTATTTATATCTATTAAGTCCATCAGGTCTAATGAGTTATGTATGGCTGAAATTTCCTTATTGATTTTTTTAGTCTAGATGATCTATCTGTTCAAGCAAGTAGGGTTTTAAGATCCCCTACTATTATTACATTACAGTCAATTTCTCTCTTTAGGTCTGTTTATATTTGCTTTATACATTTAGGTGCCCCTGTTTTGGGTGCACAAGTATTTACAAATGTTACAACGTTTTCTGGATTGACCTCTTATCATTAGGTAATGTCTTTTTTTTTTTTTAATCCCTTGTTACAGTCTTTGTTTTTATTTTTTCTGCTGTGAGTAATGCTACCCTAGCTCTCTTTTCATTTCCTTTTGCATGGAATATCTTTTTCCATCACTTCACTTTCAGTCTGTGTGTGACTTTAGATCTGAAATGAGTCTTTTGTAGGCTGCATATAGATGGGTTTTGCCTTTTTTAATCCATTCAGCTTCTGTATGTCTTTTCATTGGATAATTTAGTCCATTTACATTTAAAGTAATTTTTATAGGTATATACTTATTGCCATTTTGTTATTGTTTTCTGGTCATTTTTGCAGTTCTTTTCTGTTTCTTTCTCTTTTTGGTCTCTTCACTTGTGGTTTGATGGTTTTCATTAGTGTTATGTTTGGGCTTCTTTCTCTTTATTTCTGTTGAGTATCTATTGTAGGTTTTTGGTTTGTGGTTACCATGGGGTTCATATATATATATATATAT
>JAPYYM010003057.1:0-11585 GCA_028534135.1 Potos flavus
CCATGGCCGCCCGCTGGAAGCACAGCTGCTGGGGACACGACCGCGAACACAGCAAAGCCCCCCCGAGACTCCAGAACCAGGACGGGAACTAGAGCTGCCTGCGCCTGCCCATCCCCTGCGCCCTGTACCCCCCCAGACACACAACGTCAGGGCACAGCCGCACACGGCGGGTGTGCAGACTAGCTGGGGTGGGGACACAGCCCACCCATCCCCAGCGGCCCGGGCGGATCACGGCTTCGGGCCCCCTCTTGCCACTCCAGGGGCTCTGCCTCCCAGCCCGGCCCCTCCAGTCCCACAGACCACCTTGTGCCCCCCACATCCCCCTGGCCGCCCCTGCCCTGGGGACGGAGCAGCCTGACCTTCCTCAGACAGGGTTCAAGCCGCTGTGCCGAGGACACGCTATCGCGGGCGCATTGGTCCTTGTGCCCAGGGAGCCCCCGCCCGCGCCCCCCGGGGCTTGTCTCCTGCATCCTCGGGACTGGCTCACGAGGACAGCTTTCCCTCCCTCGCTCGGTGTCCCCACCCCCAAGGGTATTTCAGGGATCGTCCCCCCTCGATGAACAGTTTCCGTTTGTGCAGCAGCGGCTGAACCCTTGACCTTGAGCCGTGGTGTCTGCCGGCAACAACGGAGGAAGGCCCGGAGCTGCAGGGACGAGCGGCCGCGGGGCCGTCAGCCGGGGGGGGGGGGTCCCCGGCTCCCTGTGTCTGGGCCGGAGGGAGCAGCCCGCAGAGTGAGGGCGGGGCGGGCCGGGGCCGGGGGGCCAGAGCGGGCACAGCTGGGGGCCTCCTGCAGGGAGCCGTGAGGGCAGTTCTTGGACAAAATAGAAAAGCATCCAGGCAGAGGTTTTAGAAAGTGTGACGAGCACAGACGATCCCGAGACCCTGAGGGCCCCTCCCCACCCCCTGCGCTGAGCTCCAGGCTGAATTTGGGGTGAGCCCGCCCCCCCGGCAGGCCTGCTTCTGCCCTCCCCGCCTCCTGGAAGCCACTCTGTCCCCGCCCGGGGAGGGGCAGTAACCTGCGAACCCCACACACCTCCCCCCGCGACCTGACCTGTGCACCCCTCGCTGGGTCCCCGCCCCGCTGCCCTTCCACGAGGGGCATGGGACCAACCCTTGCTGGCGAGTTGTGCGGCTTAACCACGTATGGTCAAAAACGTCATTCTGCAAATTTTAGAAAACCATGCAGCCACATGTGGATGGGGCCCAGCGCCGAGCCCGATGGGCCTCATGGTCCCCCCGCTCCCCTCCTCGGAGCCCCGGCCGCTGTGCCTGGGGCCCAGCTCCTCTCTCAGAGCCCCAGCTCTCCTGGACGGTCGCCCTGGTCCCCAGACGACCCGCTCTTCTCCTCTGCCGGGTCTCAGAGCCCACGCAGGGGCCACGGACTGAGTAGGCTTTTCTTGAGAGAGGACGTCCTGTGCCCTGGATTTTGTCTCCCAAGGAGGTTGGTCCAGGTGACCCAGGGGCCACAGGGCAGAGTTCACCAAAGTGAAAGATATGCCCTCTGGACTCCTGGGTCCAGGGGCCACAGGACCCTTGCACTGGCAGCCGGCGGAAACAGAACTGCGCCCCGGTCCGCTTGCTGTGTCCCGTATCCCAGCGGGGCGGCAGTGAACGCTCCCCCAGCACGCACCCGGCCCCCCCAGGCCTCACCCCAGGGAAGATGGGCAAGACCGGGTGGTCGGCCCAGGGAGCTGCATGGAGCCAGCCCTCGGGGTTCCTGTGACTCTGGACCTGGTCACCCGACCTCTGGCCGCCATCCAAACGTGGCCCAGGCCACACTGGCCTGCACTTTCCTGGGCCATCCGCCCACTCCGGGGGCCGGAGGGATCCTGGGGGGCTTCCTCTCCAGCCCCATCGGCTGGAGTGCAGGGAGACATGTGGGGGCTTTGCCCTGTGCCCGGCCCACCACGCCCCCCGGGGCCGCACGACCCTCCTCACTGAGGGTCACCCGTGGTCTCGGAGTGTAGGTGAATCAGCCTGCTTGGCAGCCCCACGCCAGCCCCGACCTGCCTCTTCTCACAAACCACCACCCCTACTAGTTAAGACCCATTTTGCAGGAAAACATCTGTTTTGCCCGAAAGAGTCCTCATCACAAAGGAGCAGCTGGCATTTCCGACTTTCCGGCCACGCTGGCCTCCGCGCTGTCTGGCTTTCGTTTTGCTGGGCGGGCAGGAGTGGGGAGGGCTGGAGACCACGGCCTCTAATCGTGCTCCCCGCTCACCCCAGCCACCCCAGCCACCCGAGATTACCCGGCGGCTGACAGACACTTGGCACAATTGTCCTTGTCTGTCCAGGGGGCCTGGGGGAAGGACAGAAATAGGAGCCCCTCCCGGGTTCTGGTGGTTTCTTGGGGTCAGCCAACGGTCCCTGCTGCCCCATCTGCCAAGGACACAGGGCACCGGTCCTGGCCTCCCTCCCCCTTCGGCCGCGGCCATCCTCCAGGCCCGGATGGGTGGGATCGGGGTGATGGGAGACGGGGTCTGGATGTGAGCCCCGACTTGCACCAGAGCAGCTGGCCAGGGACCGCGCAGCCCTGAGCACGCCAGGCTGGTCCTGTCCGGGCCGGCTCCCCCATGTCCAGCCCACCGGGACTCCCAGGCCTGGGGCCGAGCCTGCCAGAGGAGCACAGCGTATCTCCAGCGCCCTCTCGTGGCAGCTGGGGACAGACGCCGTGTCCCCCGGACGGTCCCCCCCAGGACCGCCCGCCAAGGCCTGTCCACTCACCGTGTCCGCTCCCCTCGTGTGTGCACGCGTGGGCCCGGGTGCGGGGGCCGCCCCCCAGCTCATTTCTGCCCCACCCGACGCCCTCCTTGTGCAGCAGCAAATCAGTCAGCTGTGCTGAGCTCTTGTGCCGTTTTCTTTGAAGGAAAATAATCGCCGTAGACGTTAGATCAGAGCAGACGCAACCCCACGCGTTACTAGGGGGGGTCTCAGTACGATTCTGGAAAATCCTGGGAAGCAGCAGCCGCAGACAGCTCTGGACGCCCTTCTCCCGCCCTTCAGGCCCCGACCTCCTGCTGCCTTGCTTGGGGAAGGGTGTGCCCTCGGTAGCCCGGCACCCGGGCACTTCCACATGGGGACCGGGCCTGACCTGGCCGGCACCTGCCCAGGGCTGGCCCAGGACGTCCGTCTAGCGACACGGTGACCCCTGGCTAGCCCCCACGGCAGCACTGCCCCTCCAGCAACTTGAGGCCGCAGACGACGGTGGTGGAGCAGCCTTGCTTATCTCTAAGAAGCACATCTGGGAAGTGTGAGCCCCACGGGGCGTGAGCGGTCCTCCGCGTCCCCCCGTCCGGGCAGCGCCAGCACACAGCGCGCGGCCACAGAGAAGCCCTCAGGGGTCGTCTGCTAGTGTGACCGCAGCACCCAGCCTCCTGGCCCGCCCAGCGCAGGCCCGTCTGAGTGCGCGTGGGAGGCGGGGACTGAGTTCTTTATTACCCGTGCCCGGTGTGCACACAATTCCCTTTCACAGAAAGGATCGGGAAGCCCAGCCCCGGACGCATCCACCTCGCTGTGTGTGTGCACACCCACACGCATGCATACACACACGTGTGCACACACACACGCACGCGGGCTCCAAGATGAGTCCGAGCTGAGCTCCTGCGCACAGGCGCCCTTCCCAGCACAAGCGCGAGACTCGGGGAGATGTCCCGGGCACAGGGCCGCGTGGCGGTGGGCTCCCCCTCACCCGCTGAGTCCTCGGGACCACCAGACGGGCACGAGCCAGGCCATCTAGATCCAGGGGACAGCCGGTGCCCGGGCGCGGATCCTGGGCAGGGGAGAGGCCAGAGGGGCCCAGGTCCCAGGAGCCACGGCACACCCGCGAGGAGCCTCAGGCGCGGGGCTCGCTAGGACCGTCTCCCATCCCTCCTGCTCTGGGGCAGCCTCTCTCGGGGTCTCAGGAAGGGATGCGGAGGCCCACTGGGGACCTGGGAGCCCTGCTTTTCCACCCGGGGACACAGGTGCTACTCCGCTCACACGCACGCTCCCCACCCCCAGCGGGCTCAGCCCAGCGACTCTGGGCCATCCAGGGGGCGGCCGGCTCCAGGAAGGAGCTGGGGAGGGGAGCTGGGGAGGGGAGCGTGCCTCCGCCTCAGGGAAGCCTCCCTGCCTGCAGCTGCCGCCGCGACGCCCCTGAGCCACGCGGTCCGACCACGGGCTGGCCGCCGGGGCGGGGCCATGCACCTGCCGTCACAGGCGGCCTGCTCACCGGCCTCTGAACGCACCAATGTCCAGCCCTGGGTGAGGGCCAGCTGTCCCTCAGATCCCGCCACCGCGTGAACTCAGACTCCCCCCGGCCATCAGGGTGGCGCGAAGCCGCCGACTAGAGCCGCACGGGGCTGGGCAGAACCTCTCCAACCCCGGACGTGGACGAGGGTCGGGTGCAGAGGGTGGGGCTGGGGCTGGTCCCCGCTCTGCCCCATCTCGCCGGCATCTTCTGACCCCTCGGTGTGACCAGCCCTGGCCCAGGCCGGGAGTGAGACCTGTGATGGGAAAGGCCCAGGACGCTTGGGCTCTGTCTTGGGGCGCGGGGGGAGGAAGATTCAGAATCCAGCTCCCGGCTTCGCTGGTCGGCCTGGCTGCCTCTCTGGCTGTCCGAGACCCACAGGGACCGGGAGTCCAGACGACCCTGCGGCTCCAGCCATGGTGCCTCCGGGGGTGTCTGCATCCTGTGGGCAGCGGACAGCTGGCGGACAGGTGGGGGACCGCTGGGGGACTGCTGGGGGACAGCTGGGGGACATCTGGGCGACAGGAGGGCAGCTGGGGACAGCTGGGGGAAAGATGGCAGACAGGTCTGGACAGGTCTGGGTGACAGCGGGCCCACATGTCACAGAGAGGGATGCAAACAGAGTGGTCTAGCAGAAGCCTGCGGCCGGAGCAATGACCAGTGACTGTGACCTTGGGTCGACGACTGCCAGAAGGCCGTGCACGTGGTCCGAGCGTCCATCGGAGTCAGTGCAGAGGAAACCCGAAGGGGGACAGCCGACACCTCTCCCTCCCCACACAGATGGGGGAGGGTGAGCCGAGGGGCCAGGACGGCCGGCCCCCCACTGGCCTGGAGACTGAGGGGTCAAGAAGAACTGGGCTTCCGCCTCCTGGTAATCCAGACGGAAGGCGCTGGGACCCGCCATGGTTGGCACGAGAGTGGGACCTCCGCATCCCCTCCGGGCCCGACGTCACAGTCTGCTCCGCACGCTGACCCGTGAACGCACGGGAGGAAGGGGCCGGGGGGCGGGGGGGGGGGGGCGGCCAGCCCGGCCGCGGCAGGAGCCTCCAGAGCAGGAAGGGGCGAGGGACAGAGACTGTCCTGACGGGGGACGCTGCGGACGTGTGGACGACGTGCGGACCAAGCCCCAGCGCGTGGATGCAGTCGTGCTGTGTAGACGGAGCCATGTCCCGTGGACAGGCTGTGCGGCGCGGACGAGCCCCAAGTGGGCAGCTGTCTACACCACACACTCCTCTGGGAGCTGGTCGTCCCTGCACAGCACCAGGCGGAGGCTGCTCGTGGACCTCGTGGCACACGTTCCCGGCGGGGCGGGGAGCAGGCCGCGGTGGTGTGGGGCTGCCCCCCCAGTCTGTGCGGGGAGAGAGCAAGCGCATTCGCCTTCCCGCCGCCTCTCCTTCTCCGGCCGCCCCCCAACTTCTGTGCCCCGAGCACACGCGCCGGCACCCCTGGCTGGGGAGGCCCACACACCCCCATCATCCCCCTGCCCCAGTCTCCCTCATCCGCAGGCCCCCGCCCTGCCCTGTCCTCCCTGCACCCTACCGGGCCTGCTGTCTACACAGCCCTCTTCTCCGACACAGGCTGCAAGCTCTGTGGGCAGGAGTGGGACAGGCCGTGGCCCCGTCCTCAGCCGGGACAGCTCAGGGAGGGAGCGGCTGCTTCTGCCTGGGCTCCTCCCTCCTCCTAGCCCGACCGGCCCCCTACCCCAGCGCAGAGCCCACCCCTTCCCGAGGGGCTGAGCGGCTGCTGGGTGGGGGGCTCACAGCCCTGGGCTGTTTTCTTCCTTTGAACTCATCGGACTTGGTTACTATTGGGTGGATTTTAGGAGTAAGATCCGGAAGCATCCTTGGGAGTCGAGAACAGCGTCCCACCCCCAGTTCCCGCGTGAGGAAGTCTGCGGTGCTGTGGCTTCCCCCTCCCCAGGTCTACTCTGTCCTCTCTGGGCGTCGCGTCACAGTCTAATGTTCTCTCCGACATGGCACTGTCCCCAGGTCCACCCCCAGCAAGGCGGGGAGCCCCCCTGCCCCGTAACCACAGGCGTCGGTCCCCCCTCCTGCCCCTGGGGGGCCTGAAGCAGCCCCTCGGGAGCTCACCACCCGGGATGGTGGCCTCCGCCCCCCAGCGAGCCCCCCACCAGGGAGCCAGCCCTGCCTGCCTCGTCCTTCCCGGAAGCCTCCCGCGCCCCCACTGCCTGACGGCAGGTCCAGGGCTCTCTCCCCGGGGGCCCCCGGTGGGAACAGGTGCAGGAGCCCGGCCTGGGGCTGCCCAGCCTGGGGGAACCTACCTGGTGCAGGGCCTCGGCATTCCCGGCTCTCATCCTGATCAGCGTGACCTGCACGACGGCCGAGGGCCCCGGGCTGGAGGCTGGGAGAAGGGAGGGGTGTGAGCAGAGCTGGGGACGAGCTCCCACAGCCCACCCTTCTCCTTCCTCCCCTGGGGACTGTGACTTGGGACCGGGAGCCTCCGCGCACCCCTCCTCCAGGGGCCTTGACCTGCAGGGGTGGCAGGGAGACAGTTGTCTGCAGTCATACACCGGGTCCCGCGTGTCCCCACGGAGGCGTCTGAGCCCCCTGGAATGTGCGAGGCTTTCCGTGGGCCACACTCGGGGCCACCGGGTTCCTCCTCGCTCAGGTGGTCCTCGCCCGCAGAAGCAACAGCCCCAGCACAGGACGCCGTCCCACGGGGCCCCCAGGGCCCCCGGCTGCAATTCAGGCAAGGGTCCTGGCCCCCCACCAACCACCCAGGCTCGCACCGCCCCCTCCTTCCTCACTGGAAGCAGGGGTGCTCTGGTTGACCAAACGCTCGGATGTCCAGTCAAAGCAGACTCTTCCCGGGCAAACCCTGTGTTATTATTGTTATTGTTCACAGTGGCATGCAGACCGCGAGCTTGGACAGAAACAGACGGAAGCCACGTGGTCCCAGCAGACCAGACACGAGACCCCCTGACCCCGGCTGGCCCTGGTGACCCGAGGTGACTTGGTGACCTGCAGCTGGCCCCCACCAAGGCCCGTCATGTGCACGGCCAGGGGCGCCATGGATGGTCAGGAACAGCAGAGCCAATGGGACATTCCTGGGGTGACAAGGAAGGCACTCCAGGGCCCCGCACACCCAGACCGCCGCAGAAACAGCCCCCAGGGCTAAGCTGAATGGACACCGGGTCCTACAACTCCCAGAAACCCCTCG
This sequence comes from Potos flavus, assembly GCA_028534135.1. Taxonomy (NCBI): domain Eukaryota; kingdom Metazoa; phylum Chordata; class Mammalia; order Carnivora; family Procyonidae; genus Potos; species Potos flavus. The sequence continues at coordinate 7,409 of JAPYYM010003057.1, forward strand.
TCTTGTGACCCCAGAGCCCTGCGCGGCTGGAGGAGACTGGCTAGAACACTCCCCGGTGCCTGGACGATGAGCAAGGGGCACCGGTAGGTCGGGCGCGACCAGCTGTGGAGGAGGCCGAAGGACCCGCCACTGCACACCCACCCCGCGGCCCCACTGTCCCGTCTCTGACCCCAGGCCCCAGGCCCGCCTCCTGCCGGTGGGGACCGGGTCCTCCTGGAGAATGGCAGAGGAGTCACACAGAAATCGCGGGCCCGTGCGTGTCACCGTGGCGCCCACCGCAGCGGCCCAGCCAGCGTGACCAGGACGCACACTCACCGTCGGCCGGGCCCTGGGCGTCCCGCTTGGGCCTGTCCCTGCGGTCCCCGTCTGTGCAGTGGCTGCTCGGGCTGGCTGGCGTCTCTGCACCGGGAGCCTCTGTGCCCACGGGCGCGTCTGCCGACATCTCCCCGGGCGCCATGGGCCGAGCGCCAGCCTGGACGCCTGACGTGTGGGCGCCGCCGCGGCTGGTGGCGGACCGGACGGACAGGCGGCGAGGAGGGTGCCGGCTGCTGCCCCCATTGCGAGGGGAGCCCGGGGAGCCCCTGCCGCCCGGGTCCGGGTCCGGGGCCAGCCCCAGCGGGTCACTGATGTAGGACTCGCGATAGTGCTGCTTCTCTGTGCAGGGATGAGGGCAGGCAGCCGGTGTGAGAGCGGGCACGGCAGGGGACAGAGGTGCTGCCTCCCCCTCCTGGAGCCGCCGGCGGCCAACAGCCTCTGCGGGGCCTTCCAGACGCCCACACCTTCCGAGGCGCTGAGGCCAGGGCACAGTGCGAGGGGAGGAATGTGCTGTCCAGGGATCACAGACTCGACCTGCAGCTCCAGCCCAGGCCACCAGGTGGCCTCTGTGTCCCGCAGCCATTCAGCTCCTGCTCCGCCCCTGTGACCCTTCCTGGGGAGACCCCGCCCCCGCAGCACCTGCACACAGTCTGCACGGTCACACTCGGGCACATGTCAGCCCCGGCCCCCCGGCCCCCAGGGAACCCGTTCCCAGAATCCGAAAGGTGCCCAGACTCGGGCTCTGGGGGGAGGGGAGTGTCCTCGTCCCCTCGAGGGGGACACAGGAGCCAGGACGCCCCGGACGGGACGGCAGGAACGGACGGCGCCCCAGCTGCTGCGCGGAGTGCGGGGAGACCCCAGGGGCCCGGGCGCCGTGGGGAGGGGAGGGGAGGGGAGGGGGCAGGCGCGCACCTCGGGCTTCCTCCCGCCGCCGCAGGCTGCGCAGTGCGGGCCGCAGGCCCAGGTGCAGCTGGTGGCTGGCCCCGAGCAGCCGCAGCAGGTGGCCGGAGCGCCGGGCGCAGCCCGTGTAATACACCAGCTTCCGCGCCGACGGCAGCCCCTCCGGCCGCAGCTCCAGCTTCTTCCCCTGAACCGAGCGGAGAGGAGGCGGAGGTTCGCGAGGAGACCGTGAGGCAGCAGAAGCGTCTTCAACAGCAGCGGTGACCCCACCGGGAAGCCACCGCGACTGCACACCCGCGACTCCGGCTCCGTGTGCAGCGGGCGGCTGGGGGTGGCACGGGGCTCTGTGCTCCGTTGTAAGACGGCGAACGCGTCCCCTCGGCCCCAGCCAATGGCCCTGGGGGTGCCCGGTTTCCAGGGCAGGGACGCCAGGCCTCGGGTCTGCCGTCCAGAGGGAGGGTCTGCCCCCAGCCTGTGTCCAGGGCCCTCGATGGGCCAGGCCGGGCCCAGGGACGCCCCGTGAGGACGACAGGAGCCGCTGGACAGCCCCCAGCGCTGTGTTTGTGTGACTGACTCCTCATTTCCCTTTGTGTTCTGCCCATGGGAGCTGGCGGGTCGCCTGGGATCCGACGCCAGGGCCCAGGGCACTGGCTGCCGAGCACTTCCCAAAGGCAGGGCCATCTCTGCCCTGGACACCCTGGTGCAGGGGCTCGGCGGGGCCTGCAGCCCCCCCGAGGGTGCGCTGAAGTACCCCCGCGCGCTGGGCTCTCCTGGGCTCCTGGAGGTTGAAACCCTCCCCACTCGGACCCCGTCAGACGCACCAGAAAAGCCACCTTCCTGATGTAAGACCAGGGGAAGTCATAGAGCAGCTCAGGGATGTGGTTCCTCTCCTGCAAAACCACAGAGAGCCCATCCCAGAGGACAGCACAAGTGCGGCCCTTCAAGGGGAAGGGTGGGGGAGGGTGGTGGAGGGAGGTGTAGGGGGAGGAGAATGGGGGAGGGGAGGAAGAGGGGAGGGAGGTAGGAGAGGGGAGGGAGGTAGGGGAGGGGAGGGAGGTAGAGGAGGTAGAGGAGGGGAGGAGAGGAGGGGAGGGAGGGAAAGAAGGAAGAGGAGAAGGAGGTAGAGGAGGGGAGGGAGGGAGGAGAAGGGAGGGAGGGGGAGAGGGGAGGGAGGGGGAGGGAGGGCTCTCCTCTAGCTCTTCCCCAGCACCTGATAGATCTGTATTCCCTTGAGGGTCAGTCCCAGGACTACGGTAGGCCTGTCCTCCTTCTTGTCCTAAAAGGACACTGGCGTTAGAGAGGCCAGCGCCCTGTGCCTGGGGTGGTGGGTGGGTTCCGCCGTGGACGGAGCAGGACCCCATTTCCCTTCCATGAGAGAGGCCTGTCACCCAGCTCCCTGCCTCCTGCAGCAGCCCAAACTCTCCTGTCCCCAGAGAGTTGAGCTCCTGAAGCCCCGCTCGCGAGCCGTCGAGCCGTCGGGGCTAACTTCCCTCCAAAACAAACACGGTGTTGCACAGACAGCGGGGGGAAAGCACCAGGACCCGTCCACGTAACAGACCGGCTCCTTCACTCCAGTCCCGAGTGGGACAGCTCTCGTCACAGGGAGGCCCGTGGGGTTGCGGCCCGGGCCCCCACTCCGCCCGGGCTGGGCTCACGTCACACACACTAGAACTGGAATGGCGCCCGGGTCAGGGCCCGCTCCCAGCCCACCGCGGAGACACCGTCCGCCCCGTCCCGGGGTCAGGGCCCGCTCCCAGCCCACCGCGGGGACACCGTCCGCCCCGTCCCGGGGCAGCGTCCAGGCTGGCCCCTGGGCTCTGCCGCCTGCGGCCCTGGGACAGAGGGAGCTCTGAGGCGACCTGAAGTCCCAGCGCCACCAGAGCTTGACCTTGTAGAGCCTGAAGAAGTGGACGGGCACGTCCTCGAGCCGGCAGGCCTCCCTGATGAAGCACAGCACAGCCTCCTTGGGGCTCAGGCCCCGCTGCTCCTGGTGCACGGCAGGCACGTGCCGGAGAATGTACGCGCTGCCCCTCCTGGCGATGATCTAGGGAGGAGGCCACAGGCCCGTGAGGTCCCGCCTGCTCTCCCTCCCCACCCGCCCCTCAGCCTGGCCCGCTGCTCTCCGGAGGGGGGGAGGCCGAGAAGCTTCTCCCCTGGGCGGTGAGGGAGGGGATCTCACCGGTGCAGCCGCGAAGCCTCGGCGGTCTTACCCACGTCGGGAAGTAGGCGTGCGGCTCGAAGTACCTCCCCACGTGGACGGGCTCCCGGTGGTCGCCCAGGTCGGCCTGCAGCCCGTAGGCGGCCAGCAGGAAGTAGGCCTCCTCCCGGTGGACGCACCGGGACCTCAGCACCCGCTCCTTCAGGTGACAGTAGTACAGGTGTCTGGCCGTCCTGTCGCTGGAAGGCAGCAGGCGGTCCGGGTAAGAGGCCGGCTCGCCCCGGCCACACGGTCCTGCCACGGCCTGCGGCCCTCCTGCCGCCCCGGGCCCCACGCTGTCCCCAGCGCTGTCCCCCACGCTGAGTTCCCATCCTCGTCACCCCACGGGCCACATTCCAGGGAGGCACAGACGAACTCGGCCTGTGGCCTCTGCGGCTGCGAGGCCGGGGAACCTCTGTTCAAAGTGGAAGTACCAAGGTCAGCCTCCTTCTCCAGTCAGGGCACGTCCCGGGCGCGGCGGGCAGGGCCCTGGAGAAGGGCCGTGCACAGGGGTGAGCTGGAACCCACTGGAATGAGGGCTGGACCTAACTAACCTACAGAACCTTCCTTCTGCTCATTTTCCAACATAACGGGAAGAGCAGGTTCCGGTCTTCTAACACCATGGACGTGGTGGGCCTCGGAGCACAGGGCCGCGACCCTCCTCCACCCTCCACTTTCCAGTTCTCCCATCTATGACGTCTCCAGAACCTTCCTCACAACCACCCACCCCCACTCTCCAGAACCTTCCACACAACACCCACCCCC
>JAPYYM010003058.1:0-11585 GCA_028534135.1 Potos flavus
CTAAGGACAAAGACATTCTCTTATATAACCATAATGCTATTACCACTCCCAGGAAACATCATTAATTCAAGAAGGTCGCCTAATATCCAGCTGCCAACTGCAGAGTCCTGGGATCGTGAGTTGGCTCCGCCCATCTTCTTGCTGGAACTAGCTGTCAGCCCCTCGCCTGGGCACTGAGCCTTGTCCCCGCCCTGTGCACTGCCTGTCCAAAACTAGAAGTCTGACTTGGGGCACAGTCACTGCCCAGAGACTGTGCCAACCACCTTCACCCATCGGCTCAGACCCCTGGATGCTGATGCCTTCCCACACCCCTAAAACTGAGCCCACCGTTTCCTATCCCTGCGGGTTCACTCTGCAGCTACGCTGATGCCTCTTGACCTTGACCTGTGGCCACGCTATGGCTGTTCATTGATATTTCAAATAGCAAGTGAAGGTGTTACCCATATGTAATAAGGCTGGCCATAGACATTTCCAACTTGTTCCTTGAGAGTAGTGCTACTGAAACAAGATGGCTTTTAGCAGTAACACCCATGAGCTTAAATTTCACTAATATTTATATCATAAGAGAGCTGCTCATAAAAGCAAAATGCATTTCAGCTTCTTAGTAAAGGGAATGCTTTGGACTGATGAAGATCAAATTGTTGACGGTGCTGAAGAAGCGAACTGCTTCAACTCTTTCCGCTTGCTTATTTAATCTCCCAGCCTAAGCCTGTCTCTTGCAGCAGGCCAAGGAGAGCAAATTCTTCCAGTCCCGGCGGCCATCTGCAATGACCATCACAGGACGGAAGACAATAAGCAAAGACTCCACGTCAGGATGAATGGGTCAGGTGACACAGACATTTCCCAGCCCTGGCCCTTGTCCTGGCCACTGGCTGGTCCAGAGAACGGTGAGAACGCTCCAAAGCCCTTTGCCCATGGCGGAAGAGACGCTGGTGTTTCTCAAGGGCACAGGCTCATTTGAATAAGGGGTACTTGCTACTCTTGCCCACTAATAAAGGGAATTTGCTGCAAGGACAAAAGCCCAAGAGAAAAGGAGAAAGCAGGGGAGAGAATAAAAACAGAAACAGGCTCCATGCTCTGGCAGGCAAGATTCTCAATGCATCTGGTCCTTCAGTGAGTAGAAATATCTCATTGGAAGCAGAATCCCACAGGCAAGCATTTGGGCTTTCTGTTTTCGCCACATTAACACCCCGACAAAGGGCTGTGGCATTGCTGATGCAGGAAATGAGGGGAAGAGTAGATGAATCCCCCCCCTCTTCCCTTTCATGCAGACAGTCCTGGAGGCTGTGTGCTGGTTACCTAGGAAACTATGTATGTGAAACTCCAGAAAATGTGCTGTCAGGCGGCACGAGAGGCAACTGCTGAGTTTTTTGCTGGCATTGCATGATGCTAGGCCATTTTCTTAACCCCTCTGAACCAGTGTCCTCATGCACCAGGAGGAGATAATCTCTACCTTGTGTGTGTGTGTGCGCGCACGCTCATGCACACATGCATGTGTGTGCGTGCATATGTAAAGCGTCTTAGTTGATTGTAGAATACAGAAGGAGCTCAGTGTGGATCTTCCTTCTTTCCCTTTCATCTTACAAACATGTTGCACAGAATAGGCGCCACTGAATAAATGGGACAGAGATCTAATATAGAAACCATTTTGGTAACAAATGAGACATTCATTCAATTTTTGTAACTGGAATGACATTTAACACCTAATAAGAACATTTATTATGTGGCATCAGATGATCAGCCTCTTGCAAATGGAAAAATCACTTAAAATGCAAATACTTCTAGTTTATCCCCTCTGTAAATCTGAAATGTTTAAAATGTCTTCGATGCTCTTTGAATCAGCACAGCCACACGGCAGGGCTTTGAAGAGCCCATCGATAGCATTCCCTGTGCTCTGCTCGAATTCAGACTGAATGAAGGCTGGCTGTAGGAGACAGACATATCGATGGCAAAACGGCAGCATTATCAGTGATAAAGACCATATTACTGGGGCGCCTGGGTGGCTCAGATGGCTGGGTGTCTGCCTTCGACTCAGGTCATGATCTCCACGTCCTGGGATTGAGCTCCATGTCCCGGCTCCCGGCTCAGCGGGGGAGTCTGCTTCTAACCTCTCCTGCTTGTGCTCTCTGTCTCCATCTCTGTCTCTGTAACTCTCTCAAATGATAAAATAAAATCTTAAAAAAAAAAAACCATATTACTGACTGTGTGACAACAATGGGGCTTTTGATGCCGCTCCTCAGAAAGATTTCACATTGCCAATCCCAGGCAATGCCCCACAACTGTGGCTACTCCCTGCCTTGGCACCCCCGCTGGGGCTGGGCCTCCCCACCAAGCCTGGGCCTGGCACAGGCACCTCACGCCACACTCCTCCAGTAGGCAGACCGCCATCCAAGTCATGCGGCGGAACAAGAGGTCGCTGACTACGTGTGCATTAAGGACTTCAAAGGACTTAAAACTAGAAGTTTCCAAGTGAATTAGGGAAGTGAATTCCCCCAGACTCTGAGGCTCCTGGCAGCTGGGCCCCTGACGGAGCCTAAGCGGAGCTGTGCTCTTCGAGCTGCCTTCAGCTAACCAGCTGCCTCGCCCACAGGCGTGGTCCCTTCCTCGGGGACCTGCTGCCTATGCAAGGCCTGGCGACGGGAGGGTGTGAAGGTTGAGCCCCTTGCCTCAATCTGGGATGTCCCTGAAGAGTCATCTGAGCTCCAGAGCCTCCCCTGGGACTGCACACCTTAGCTTCTCATCTCCCCCAATCTAGCTCCCTTCGTTCTCCAACACGATTCTTGTGCAAATTCTCCGAGTCTGTTTCCCGAGAGACCGATGGGAGATGAGGAATTTCCAAGTAACTGGATCGTGCATTCAGATCGTAAGGAGGTGATAGACGCCACCATACAGAATTGTATCTGGAAACTCACGTTCTTCTGTCATTTTCTTCATATATTTATATGATCATATTTCTCCCAGTTTGTTGTTTTGTTTTGTTTTTTCCTTCAGCTGCTTCTCTGTGGAGCTATTATTCATCTGATCTTGGACTTCTGGCTTGTCCTCTAATTTTTTAATCAAATTCTCTCCTATTTTCCATCCCCCGCCCTTCTTTCCTATACTTTTTAGATTTGCTTGACTTTATCTTCCAGTGTCTCAACTGGGTTTTCAATTATGATCTTACATTTTTTAATTTCTAAGAAAATTTCTCAATTCTTTAATTTCATTTTCTATGTATTTTGTTCTTATTTCATGGATACACTATCATCTCTTCTCTGACGAGATCCATAAGATTTTTCAAGGACATTTCCTTTTCCCTTCATAATTTTCTCCATGTTTCTTTCTTTCTTCTCAATCCTTGTTTACTCGTTTGAGCTTCTGTCTTCCAGGTATCTGGTCATCTTCAGTTGTGTGCTCATTTTTTTTTAAAGAGTTATAAATTTCTTTTATTTTTTATTTTTTACTTTTTGTCAGAGAGAGTGAAAGAGCACAAGCAGGGGAAGCAGCAGGCAGAGGGAGAAGCAGGCCTCCCCACTGAGCAAGGAGCCCGATGTGGGGCCCGATCCCAGGACCCTGGGATCATGACCTGAGCTGAAAGCAGTGGCTTAACCTTAACCACATAGGCACCCCCTGTGTGCTCATTTTTAAGAGAGAGATACTAAGAGGCTATTTGGGATCTCCAGGCCGATGCATAGAGCCTTTTGACCATGGGGTTCACTGGGTGAATTATGAGCAATCTGGTCATTTGCTCAGGGAATCAGTGACAGTGTACAAGACTGAGTGAGAGCTGAACATTTGCTCTGTGATGGTGAAATTTTGTGTGTCGATTTGGTTAAGCTATGGAACCCAGGTGTTCAGTCAAAGACTAGATGTTGCTGTGAAGGTAATTCGTCATGATTCACATTTGCAATCAGTTTACTTATCATTTTATTAACAGATTACTTTTCATAATAGGGATAAGACTCATCCAAATGGTTGAAGGCCTTGAGAGCAAAAACAGAGGTTTCCCAGAGATGAATCCATTCAAGACCATAACCTAGAAACCCTGCCTCAGTTTCCAGCATGTTGGCCTGCCCTACATAGTTCAGGCTTTATTGGTTCTGTTTCTAGAGAAACCAACTGATACACAATTTTACAATGTGGTTTTGCTACTCTATCAATCAAGAGGTGGAGTCGATTTCTCTGTCTCTTGAATCTGGGTTTGGCTACATGATTTGTTTCACCAATGGGACATCAGCAAGTGGATACAAGGAAGGGTAGGAAAAGCACTTGTGGATTGGGGCTTGCCCTCTCCTGCCACTGGGGACCCTTTTGACACCATGTAAACAAGTGTGGTTAGCCTAGTGGATGATGAAAGACGCATGGCTTTTCCAGCTGACATCAATCCAACTGCCAGACATGACATGAGCCCCTCACTAGACCAACAAGCCTGCCAACCAACTGACACGTGAGTGAAGCTACCCCAGAACATCAAGTCCCAGATGAACTGGCCCATAACAAAACCACCTAGCTGACCTCAAACCTATAATTAATAATAAATAGTTTGTCTCAATGCACGAAGTATTGGGGTGGATTTTTGTACAGCAAAAGATAGCCTATATAATCATTACTATGACGTCTTTGTTCTTAAAATGATCATATAGCCCATATTATCCCCACCCATATCCTGCTTCTTCTGCCTGGCCACCAGTATTCTGCTTGCTGAGTAGAAGGCGGGAGGTTTCAGCATTCATAATGTAAATATTCACTTCATCCCCTGAATAAAGTGCAGCCAACTATGAAGTTTTAGAGGACACAAAGTGTCCACACAGAAGACCGCCCTCACTTCTGACAAGTGCAAGTTCAAGAGGCTTCCAAAACCACCCTCAGTTTTAACAATTTGTCAGAAGGATTCACAGAATTCACTGAAAGCTGTTATGTTCATGGTTTATTATGGAGAAAGTATATAGATTAAAATCAGCCAAGAGAGGAGACACTTGGGGAAGAGTCCCAAAGGGTCTGAATGTCAAGATTCCAGTCATGCCGTCCCCGCGATGTCAGGGACAATGTTAATTCCCAGCATTTGTGTATGACAACACACACTGAGGACTCCCAATCAAGGAAATTCACCTGAGCCTGAGGTGTCCAGAATTTTTGGGGGGACTTTTATCTCCTGCCACCACGGACACATACTGCTCAGATGGCCAATCGTTAGTCTCCAGCCCATCCTGGAGGTTGAACTGATACCTTCAGTCTCTAGTTCCTAGAGATCTGAACTAGTACCAAAGCCCCTATCATAAAGCACACAGACTGTCTGATGGCCAAATCCCTCAAGCAAAGAAAGATGGTCCTATTAGACATTCCAGGGGCCAAGAAATCACCTCCCAGGAGCCAAGAGCAAAGGCCAGACCACTTTTTGGATAACATTAAATCTTCACTATATAGACCAGCCCTTGGCCTTTGGCCAAGACTCTCCTACAGCAAAACAATCACCTTTGTCTGGGCATCTGTAAATAATACAGTATTTACTAGACAAAGCAATGGTAAACAACTAATTAATTCACCCTAGAAAGCCATAACATAGATATTCATATTTTGTACTAGGTTGATTACTCTTTTCCTCTCTTGATGTGTTGCTATTTGTACCTTATAATAACCTCGTATAGAACTATTTAGCATAAACATTAGCTTATGGTTAATTAAATCCAGCTGTTCCCCAAGCCAGTCATTTTATTAATCTTCATGAGGCTTTAACTCAATTTCTCAACATATTTGATTATGAAGATCGGTACTACCATAAGACCTGTTTACATTAGATGGTTGAATCTCATCAACAGGGCTAGCGGTACACCATATCCCAGCATGGCAACCTGAAAAATAAGAGTCAGAAATATGCAACATTACCAGAGCCCCACTGAGTCATTAGGAATTAGTCCAGTCCACCGTGATATCTCATGGTGTCTCCCTGAGTCATGCCTCTCATTTTGTAGGCTTCCGTTCAACTTCGTCAAGCTTCCAAAGGCAAGAGTAGTCCACCAGTGTATGGCTCCACCTTTAAGGCATCAGACATAATTGAGCTAAGAGACAATACCATCTCTTGCTCGGAGTCTTTCTCAAGGCACCAATGTATATTGCATTTCCTTCATTGCATAGACCACGTATTCATTCCTTTATCCTTACCTACCATTCCTCCTTCTCCACATTTATCATTTTAATTTTACCAGGCATTTCCACTTCTTTTGGGAAAGGATGTCAGGTTTGGCTACTATGCTGGTTCAGATTGCCATTAGCAATACTAATCTAGCAAGTACCTCCCCCTCAATCCACTCTCATTCCTATACAGGTATATAGGGTTACATACATACAGAAATAGTGGACTTTCTTCACCGCCAGGCAATATAGCTGCATTCAATGTTAACCTCAATTTTGCAAGATGAGAGAAAGGCACCACCTACTCCATCAGGCCCGTAGTAATTCTGACAAGATTTAAAGGTATAGTGACAGTTTTTTGTTTAGGGATCATCCCTGCCACTGGCACCTGTGGTTGTTGCTCTGATCCCAGGGCCACTGTATCAGGTAGGAAAAAATAAAGTGGAGATTACATGGGGAAGAATTATAGAGTAATAGCACCCTCTCCCACCACATTCCCCAGATCCCATAGAAAAATGGAGAAATCTACCTACTGCAGACACTTCATTGGTCCCCTTCATGTTGAGTGTGAGAGACTCATGAAGGCATGTAAGCCAGCCCTTTGTGACTTAATCATTGTCTGTTCTAGTCATCTTCAAAATATCAGGATCAAAGTATGTTCCTTGAGTTGAAGAAATGTGCCTTGATGGTCCAATTTGGTACAAAATCTTATAGTCCAGTCCTTTTATGATATTTGGAACATTCACCTCAACCACTAGGTATCCACAACCCAATCCAGAGCAAGTGTCTATTACACTTGTAGTCTCTAGGAGCTACTCACATCAGTCTGATTTGACAGCTATGTGCATGGCCTTCTCCCTGGAGGCTGCCTTAGAACCACCTGCAGCCTCTGTCTTTCTTGTGGGCAGACTGTACAGTTGGTATTTTGTGCCTTATAGGGTAGAGGAGGAATGTGTCTAAATTTAGCCCATCTCTGCATTGCTATAGGACCTACTTATCCATTATTCCATGGCCACCTCAAGAATCGCCACTTGCCAATTCTAGCCACTTCCAATACCAGGAGGAGGTCCTTCTCATTGGCAATGACATGTCCTACTTTAATGTACACCTCAAATTCTCATAGTGATTTTCATATGGCTGTGCCCCACACAGGTGTCACTTTAATAGCTCAGCTTTCCGTAGTCCATCTGTCTGATCCTATGGCCCAACCATTGGCCACCACCATGAATCAAAACTCAAACACAGAATCAAATAGCATGCATTCCAGCCCACTAAGCTGAGTTGTTTTTACCCTCTTCAGTAAGAGTGGCAGCTTTCCAAACAGGATGCTTGGAAATGTTCACTTTGGAATTGCTATCCATAAGCCAAGCAGCTCTTTCTTGATCAATAGAGAGTTGTTTATATGGGAACACCCAAGTGGCTTTAGCGTCCAGCAGCATGTCAGATGGTTCCAAATTAGTCCTAAAGGAGGAGGAGCTCCCTGCTCATGAGTACCTCTCCTTGGATTCCCTTGGTACCATTTCCTATATAAATGACTTTTTCATTATATGGAGCTCTTCTGAGCACTCCCTTCCCCATTATAGTATTTTTTTACATTACCCAGGATGTTATTTCAGGATTTCAAGCGTTTCAAGATTATTTTATGTCCTTCAGTCATAGGAACAATTTCAGTTAATGTCAAATAGCAAGCTACTAATTGTCTTTCAAATGAGAATGTTCTGGAATTTTCAAACAGCAATCCCAGTGGTCATTGCTCAGTGGCACTCACAGGCTTTTATCATGAGCCTCAGTCTGTACCCCACACCTCACCCCTTTGCCTTTCCCCCCATTATCTTTCAAATCTCGTCTATCTGTGGCTTCAGCTGAACTATTTCTTTTGGTGGTAGTCCTGTGATAACTCAGATTCCAACCTTGGCTCTGCCTCAAGATCCACCCAACATCTACCTTTCATTTTGGTTATTGGAGATAACAACAACAAAGGGATTGGTATTTGCTTATTTCCTGTTACTTTGCAATTCCTTATACATTCAGTGAGCCCACTCCTCAGGAGTTGGAGCCATTATTTCTAAATTCTTTTGACAACTTTTTTTTTAATTTTTAAAAAATTTTTATTTATTGATTTGTCTGAAAGAAAGAGAGCACCTTGGTGGGCGGGGTGGGGGGAAGAGCAGAGGAAGAGGAGCAAGCAGACTGTGCTGAGCACGGAGACCTAGGTGGGGCTTGATCCTATGACCCTGAGATCATGACCAAAGCCGAAATCGAGAGTCAGACCCTTAGCCAACTGAGCCACCCAGGCGCTTCTCTCTTAGCAACTTTTGCCTCCAATAACGAAGGAGCACAGCTCCCCTGTATTCTAGGGAACCCTGTGGCCACCCAAGTAACCCCCACCCATTCTTCCTTCTCTTCTTGAACCATGTTTTATGAGTCAGGCTAGCGAATGCCACTTCTGACACAAACTGAGAAGCATTTGGGCCAGCTGTAAAGTCAGAAGGAACAGTCCCCCAAGAATATCCTCACTTCTGACACCAGCTGCAAGGTCAAGGATCTCCAAGATCACCCTTAGGTTTGATAATTCCCTGGAAGGACTCACAGAACTTACTGAGAGCTCTTATCCTCACAGTTACAGATTTGTTTTTATAGGTAAAGTCTATAAAAGATACAGATTAAATTAGCTAAGGGAAAGGTACAGAGGACAGAGTCCAGAGGAGTACTATACGCAGAGTTTCTGTTGCCATTCCATGGAGTCAGGACATGTTACTTTCACTGCACTGATGTGTGATAATATGCATGGAGTATCGCCAACCAGGGAAGCTCACCTGAGCTTCAGTGTTCAGAGTTTCTATTGTGCCTCATGTGCATGTTTGTGGATGTCCCAGTGCACACATCCAAACTCCATCACCCCTTCTTCATTTGCAGTCTCCCCTTGGTCCTAAAGGTGCATACAGCAGGCATGACCTGCCCTCAGAAAGACTCAGGGAGAGAGAATTATACATTCACTAGAAGTGGGCTCAGAGCAGTTTGGGCAGGAAATTCAGACATCCTAGGATTTGGGACATGGTCTAAAAGAGGGGTGCAAGCTTTGGGTGCATATGATCTCTTGGTTCAACAAATGTCTCTCATGGGGAGGGGCATGGCAAAAAAAGAGAAAAGAATGCCTATAGTTGGAATAGATCCTGTTATTGAGCTAATCTTATTAGCTCATATCAAATCTTTAGCTGGACTGCCTGCTTTTATCACCATAGCTATATTCTCACCTCTGATTTCAGTTTTTCAGGCACTAGTTGATCCAAAAGGTTTACAAAAGCATGTTACATCTACAAGCGTAGATGTGGAATCCCAGCCCCAGACAGGATTTACCTTCCTTCATTCCTTGCCAGATTATCAGGAAGCCTTAGAACAAGAGACTAGGAGGTTAGAGGACTCTCAGAAGGCTTGATTGCTACAGCAGATCACACGTGGGCAGTCTTTGTGCCTGGAGCTGTGGCTATGTGGGCCATTCAGAAACTCTGCCAGAACACCTACATTTTCTATGTTCTGCCTCAAGGAATGACCAGCACTATGGACAATGTTACCAAAGACCCAGCACCATCACAGAGAACCCCGGGGAACTCCAGTGACATAGACCTCAACAGGTGTCTGGCATTGGCCATGATTCTGGCTTCCCAAAGGAGCAGAAGTATCCACTGTGTATGAGTTCCCATAAATGTCTATGCCACCACCAGAAATATCCACTGCAAACCAGAAAATCCATCAAATTTCCACTGTCATCTTCATTTCTGCCATTAAGTATGCTTCAAGCCCAACATCTCAGAATCTGCTCAATTAACTCCCTTCAAATTTCGAATTGTGGTTTTACTCCCTAATTTAACCCTTAGTCATTATTCTTTTTAGTATATTCCTAAGTATACCTCTTATGACACCCCTGATTTTGAAGACCCTCTAACACCTACCTGTCAGTGTAGGGACACGTCCAGATGATAACAGCTAATCCTTCAGAGCCAACAATGGAAGGCAGCCCACCCCCGACAACTAATTGAACCAACACCAACCTCACAATGACTGTTATTCCATCCCCCACAGCATTTAACAGCAGATTGTAGCTCTGAAACAACAGAGGCAATGACCAAGTGTTCACAATTGCCCATTTCTTACCCTCTGCTTTGCTTCACCCAATTGTAGGCAGATTTTCCCCCACCAACAGCCCATAAATTTTGGCTTGTGCCAAGTTTAAACAAGCACACAGGTGAACACTGCCCCCCTTAACAGTTCAGTTTGAGAATCTGCTTTGACTACAGAGAAAAATATTCCAGCTGAGCAACCCGATTATGCACCGACAGCCCCACTATCTCTTTCCTTCCTCATCTACATAGTCCCTACCAGTCCTGCCCACCTATGCCTGTAAAAGTCTGTTCTGATTGATGTCTGATGCTTGCAGATTTCTCAGATCAGAATGGTACATAATTTCCCTAATATGAGCACCATCTACACGATGAGACATAATGTCGGAGTCTGGCTTCCTGTCTGCAGGAGGTGACGTCCCAGGGATATGACTATTGACCACAGTGGGCAAGGCAGTAGCCAACCTGGTGCAAGGGTGTGGGCGGGCGCCCGGACAAGGACATGGTCTATTTCACAACCACCATATTGCCCACCCCAACCTCCCCGCCCCCTTTCCTGCTGCAAATTCACAATGGAGCCTGTGCCCTCACTGTGCCCAGCTCTACCTACTGTTCCCAGTCGGGCTCCCAGACTCCTCCTGCCGGTCCTTCACCACCCAGCCCTGCCGTGGTCAGGAGCAGCAGACCTTATGGATGTCAGTGGTCTAAAACCCCTCTGCCTGGAGGGCTGGGTGGGGTTTGCACCAGCAGATCTTAATCCCTGGAGGCAGCTTCGGGGCGGGGTCCAAGGGGTCCTGGGTCCTGGTAGGACCCACCCATCGGCTGGGATGCTGTGACATTCAGCCCTGCCTGGGGGTGACGGCCTCCCCAGAATCCACAGCTTTCCCTAGAAGAGCATCTGCTGCGCCCACCCTCCTCATTCAGTGTCCTTCCCAGCTTTTCAGTCTGTCGCCATCATATGGCCAATGCTCTGCGGATTTCTAAGCCCCTCTGCAGCAGCCCCTGGAAGAAGGGGGGGTGCAGCTCTAGGACTCCTTCACTGGCTGACCACAGTGGCCGCTGTTCCAAGGTCATGAGAGGGAGAGAAGCGCCATCCTTACTGATGTTTAGGATGCCAGCCCATCATGTGATTTTTTTTCTCCCCAGTTTTGGGAGGTGATCAGTGATGAGCATGGGATCGACCCCACTGGCAGTTACCATGGAGACAGTGACTTGCAGCTGGAGAGAATCAACGTGTACTACAATGAAGCTGCTGGTGATTATTTGAATGTTTTTTGCCCGGTCAACCTTGCTTTGCATAGTGTGCCAGACGGAATGGATGAGGAACAGATAAATGACAAAGAAATGCTTCTTGCATTC
>JAPYYM010003059.1:0-11584 GCA_028534135.1 Potos flavus
AGGTGGAGAAAGATAGCACACAACGGGTCCCGAGGTCTCTATCCTGGACCACCGTACTTACCATTACCCCATCCTTCCTTTCCACCTTAATATGGGGTGCCCCCCACCCCGCCGTCCCCCTGCTGCTGTAGAGGGCGCTTGAACTTTGACCAAACATGGTGAGCACATTTGTGAGAAGGCTGGTCTGGAACACAAGTGGGCCTTACTATGGAACGGTGGCCTGAGGGTCCTGGGGATTTGCTCCTTCGCCTTTATGAGGTTGTTCCACCCCACATTATTTGGTAGGTTCCCAGAAGACTAAAACAGAAAATATCCAAATCCGATCACGGCCCATAATAAGTGCTCAGTAAATGTTTACCTGAGAGACGCCAGCCGGGCCGGAGCCCAGAGGAGATACGAGTGACTCTGATGTGAAGAAGTGATCACACACAAGAAAACCTCTTTGTAAACTGGAAAGTGCTGTGCAGATGTGATGTCTGAGATGACGAGGAGACCAAAAAAGAAGTCTGGAGCAAAGTGTCCCTTGCGTGAGTGTGGAAAGGGTTGGGAAGAGACTTGGAAACAGGAAAAGAGGTTTGAAAAAGCATGTGGAACGACGGGAGTGGGGCTTGGGAGAGAAGAGAGTTTCTCTAGTGTCTTCTGGGATTGACATGCCCTGTGCTAAGTGCTAGGCAGGTGGAGGTAAAGACACAGCTCCACCCCGAATGAGCTCGTGGCCTTGTGGGGACCATGGGCACATGGACACTTTCCATACATTCCAACGAGTGCTGGGATGGTGGTGAGTCCACAGTCTGGGGAGGGACCACAGAAGAATTCTGCAAAGGGCCAAGGGAAGCTGCTACTGAGCTCAGGAAAGAGTGGTGGTAGAGAAATCTAGGTAATGATAAGTGTAAGAATGAAATAAAAGAGGGTAATGGGGCCAGACAGACTGATAGTGGGTGTGTGGCAGGGGGTGGCAACTTTAGATATGGTGTTCAGGGAAAGCTTCTCTGAGGATGTGACATTCGCTAGAGACCTGAATGATGAGAAGAGGCTGCCCTGTGATAATCTGGAGGAAGTGGAAGCAGCAGTCAGTGCAAAGGTCCTGAGGCAAGCACGAGATTGACATGGGCAAGGACTGGAAAGAAGGCCTGATGGACTAACACCCTGAGGCCAAGGCAGGATGGTATGAGATGGGTTTGGGGAGGAGGTGGGGCCTCATCAGATAAGGTCTGGAAGGTCAGGGTAAAGAGTTTGGATTTTATTCTAAGTGCCTCATTTTGCCTCTTACCAAAGTGGTCATCAATCCTGATTTGACACCGTCTCTGAAGCAGGCTGGGCAAATTTACATGTTAACAAGTACAAAATCTCACAGTTTAAAGTTCTTCTGGCAAATCCATGGTAGAGTCCCCTCAACCACAGTCTTACCAAAGGATGAACCCGGCTAAAGCTGGCACCCCCTCCCTCCTGAGAGGGTATCTCTGGACCATTAGGACTTGATCAGATTTGAAACAAGTGCCACTCTTTTCTGGATTCTAGAAAGCATCTGGAGGAATGACATTGCCCTTGAAGGAGCCGGACTGGGTGGAGGGAGGGGGGAGAATCTTTCAAGGTTTCTATTCGGAGCTCAAATTGTTGCTGTACCAAACCCCTCTCCTCTCTACTTCCTACTCCTCCTTGGGACCAGGGAGCAAAGGACAGCTCTGGTCCCCAGTCCCCGGGACAAATGCCCACCTGATACCTTCGGGAGCATGAGGTGGGAGAGTGGAAAGGGAGGAAAGGACCCCACTGGCCCCTCCAGCTGGAAACTCAAACGGAGGCCCCTCCTCCCTGCCGATGTTCCATCTGGGAAAGGTCACCCGGACGCTGGCCTCACCCCCGGCCGGGCAGAGACAAACCCCGTGGGAGGGGCAGGGGGCCGCATGGGCACCGTGTGCACGTGAGCCCTGACCCAGGGAGGAGAGGTCGCCTTCCCACAGCCGACCTCACACATTCCTTCGGCATCTCTGGGAAATAATCACACACCCCCCGCACTGAAGAAACACAGTCAACAGATTCTGGTTTCCTAGATACGCCAGTGGCTTCTAAAAATAGCCAGGCAATGACAAAGCAAATTGGCTATGGACTGCACATAATTCCAGTACCAGCTTGCTTGGCAGCACTCGAGGCTCCCCGTGCTGGGCACTTCCTCCTCTTCCCTCTCCTGTTTCTGAAACAGTCTCTTGTTGCTGAACACCGCAGGCCAAGTGTGACTGGAGGGGCGGCTGGAGCCCCCACCATGGGTCCCACCCAGGGCTGGTGTGTCCTGCTGGAGCGTCCCCTCCCTGCGGTGGGCCCCACACTCACACTGAAGGCCCACCCCGTCATGCCACCAGCAACTGTGTGTGTGTGTGTGTGTGTGTGCGCGTGTGCGTGTGCACCCCAACACCCTCCCAAGCAACCAACCCCTCCCCTTTTTGTGACCAGGGGGGCTGCCCTGGCATTCCCACGCGGGGACCCCTCTCCACAGGGGAGAGGTCACTGCCCACGAGACCTCTGCCTGTGACCTAGTCTGTTTCCTGGTCCCAAGACGCAGACTTGGCAAAGTGTTCCCCTGTCTCAGCTCCTCCATTCCCAAACGCTGTATATTAGGGGCTGACTCCACACCCCTTACCATCTTCTTCTCTCTATTCTTATTCCGAACTCTGTAAACCAATGGAGGAAAGAAACTCAGATGGCTTGAGTAACTTGCCCAAGGCTACGGCTGAGAAAGTTCCACTGGGATTTGTAGGTACAGCCCTTTGGCATAAAAGCCCTGCTGCCCACCACTGGGATCACAGCACCTCTTCAAGGGGCTTATTCTTCAAAGGAGCTTGGGTCAAGGGCAGGCAGGTAACAAACCCCACCTCAGAAGGTCCAGAGGGATCAGAAGGATCCAGAAGGATCATTGGCAGAGGCGGGGCAGGACCCGGTGGGCCAATCAGGGATGCCCAGGCACCCAGGGACTAGCGATGGCCAGAGGCCATCACTCGCCCCTCGCTGATGGAGCAGGAGAGGGAGCCCCAAAAGCCTGATCGAGGGAGCTGGAGAGGCCAGGCAGGAGTGCTCAACATGGAGCGGTGCCCGGGGCAGTGAGGAAGAAGGGAGGAAATACCCCAGTCTCCCTTCTTCTCGCCCTCAGGTCCCCTGCTTGGGCCTTGACTGGACACCTGGGCATAGAGCAGGCCCAGAAGGGTAAGGGTAGACAATGGATCTCCAGGGACAACCAGCATGACCTGTACATGAAAGAAGTAAGATATTCCAACAGCTCAGGCCCAAACCACCTTGATGCTCAGAGTTCACTAAGCCAGAGTCAAGAGGAGGCAGAGAAGGTAAGGACTGTGTGGCCTTTAGGAGGGACATGAAGAGAAGGATAAGCAGGAGAGGTGGGAAATGTGAGCTCTCGTCTTGATCTCTTTAGACAAAACCCTTAATCTTGCAACTAATTTTAAAAATTATTTGACCCAACAACTATGATTTAATCGGCAGTCTATGCCTGGATCACACAGTCTGCATTTCTGCGCCCTGTGGAA
The DNA here is from genome assembly GCA_028534135.1 of Potos flavus. Classification (NCBI taxonomy): domain Eukaryota; kingdom Metazoa; phylum Chordata; class Mammalia; order Carnivora; family Procyonidae; genus Potos; species Potos flavus. Next base: position 3,531 of record JAPYYM010003059.1, read on the forward strand.
CTAGCCCTGTATCTATTACCTACTAGTGTCCACGGTTTGTTGAACAAATGACAGATCCCTTCTCACTTGGTCCTGAGAACACACTCTCTACCTGTGGGAAGCCCAGCACTCAACACGATCAGACACATCTAGCCAATTACAAAGGAAAGGATCCGCGGATATTAATAATTAAGAGTTCTCATCCATTGGTAGTGCTCCCGCATGCCAGGCTGGGGCTTTGCATGCCTTGTCTCATAGACACGATAGGAAGGGCAAGGTCCTCATCCCATTTTACAGACGAAGAAACTCAGGCAAAGAGAGAGTGCTGGGCCTGCACCTCTTGGCCCTCGGACCTGTGTCTTCCATGTGCTGCGTTTCCTAGGTTCCCGGATCAACTGGCTTCCAGCTGGATTCAGCCAACAGGAAGGACTGGAGGGAGCCTGGAGGGTGGGGGGAAGTGAGAAGGCACTCGGCAGAGGGGTGTTTCCCTCCAGATGAGCAGTCATTATCCCACCTCCTGCTAAATGATGCCAATGGGAGGGCTCCTAAAACACAGCCCCTCCCCCAGGAGTGGCAGCTTCCTGCTAATCCCTGATTACCTCCCCACCCACAAACTGGCCTCTCACTCTTCATCACCCTGAATAAAGTACTCCCGAGTTCTCTCAACTGCCACATCTTAATTCAGAAATCGTCTTAGTCCTAACATCTCACTTTACTGAGGCTCAGAGAGGCTGAGTGGCTTGCCCGAGGTAACAGCTAGTCAATAAAGGCAGAGTAAAGGTTCAGAGTATCAATCTCCCAAAGTTCCCGGTGATGTTTTCCGCCTATGGCACCGTCAGCCCCCTGATCTGTCCCAGGCTCTGGCCAGGAGCAGTTACTGCTTATGTTCAGAGTTGACTTTTCCTTCTTGCATTTGAGCTGAAAAGGCATCCTGGTGTTACCTCTCCCAGAGCTGTTAGGAAGATCAACGGGAGAAACCAGGGGCCCTGAGCTCCCGGGGAGATAACGTGGAGGCCGAAATAGGAGGCATTACAGTGGAGATGATAGCGGGAAAGCACGCATGGGTAAGCAATTATTTTTTAAACAATTTTAAGTTATTGCAATAGCCAGCGGTGTTCTTTCTCAAGGCAGCTGAAAAACTCACTCTGCAGACATTTCTGTCTCCGGCTTTTTGTTGCCTTGAAGCCCAAGAGGGCTTCCAGGCAGCCCTGATTTGTCCAAGATGAACACAAAGGAGGCGATGCCATTGCGAACCCATGGCCGCAGGCGGCATGTTTAATTCATGAGCAGGGGGGCAGTGGCTGCTGGAAAGGAAGGGAGACCGTCAGAGGAACTGCCTGGGATCTCTGCCTTGAACTCAAGGTCAAACGGAGATTCTAGCCAGTTCCAACACAGCTAAGCGGTCCTCAGTGTGTGTTTTGAGGAGAGGCGGTGCGGTCAACCGTCATGGCTGGCAGAGCAGGGGCTCTGAGCAGCGTCGCGTGCTAAGAGCACAGTTGAAGACACCCCCCCCCCCTCGGTTCCTCCGTTTCACGTGTTCATTCAACAATGTTTACCGAGTGCGTATAGTATAGTATTGAGAGTGAGTTCTTCTGAGTCAGAGATCCTAGGTGCAAACCTGGGCTCTGCTCTTTGCTGGCTGTGTGACTGTGGGAAAGACACTTATGCTCTCTGTGCCTTTAAAGGGATAATAACAGCATTTATCTCCCAGGTGGTGAGAAGAATTAATTTAGGACACGGAAGGGCTTGGATCAGTGCCCGACATATAGGAAGCGTGCTGACACAGTGCTAGTTGCCTTTGGCGGGCAAGTCAGATCTGTATGCAAGTTCTGTTTCTAGCAGGTGGCAGCTGTGTGACTTGAGGCAAGTTACTTGACCTCTCTGAGTCACTGTTTCCTCATCCACAGAAAAGCAGTCCCTGTTTTTATATGAGGGTTCGGTGAGACAGCAATGTGAAGGATCCAATCAATGTTGATTGAGTGTCTCCTCTGTAATGAAACAGAGACATGACCTCACGCCTAACGCTTACATCTGGGGGTGAAGCAGGTGCATGCGTGCCCACAGGTGCGATCATCCCCGAAGGCTCTGAACAGACACTGGGCATGAGTCGACAGGCCCTCGTTGCTGGGTAGGCATGCACCTTGACCTCTCAACCTCCATTTCCCCACCCCTAAGATGAAGGGGTCAGAACGCGCGGCCGCAAGAGTCCCTCACAGCCCCGCCGTTCCGGGGCACGTTCTGCAGGACTCTCCGGACCCCCAGCTCAGACGCAGTCTTGAGAAACCACCATGTTGGAGTGGAGAGAGCGGGCTCCCCGGAAAGCTATGAGTGCATGAAACTAGACGGCACTGAACACCCAGCACGCCGTCTACAGTGGCTTCCCGCCTGCTTCCCTTGTCCAGCCGGCCATCGCCATCCGATTCCACAACACAGGGCTGAGCGGGAAAAGCTGAGAGGTGCCCCCAAACCGTCCCATATTCTTCCTTCGTCCTGGGTCCTCAAATCCCTTCCTCCCGTTCTCCAACGAGCCAGGACCTTGACGCGCAGTCGTGTGTGTGTGTGTGTGTGTGTGTGTGTGTGTGACCTTTTCACTTTCGTCCAGGATTCTAATCTCCGGCGTTCTAACACCTGGGTCAACATCTTGGAAATGTATTTCTGTTTCTCCAGCTAAGGAAGCACCACATGTTTCAGTGTCAGTGAAAAGCCAGGTGGGGCCTCACTGCCTCCTTGGAAGCTCTAAGCCCCTCAGTAGAGGGATAGGGACTTGTTGCCCAGGCAGGTGAACGGCCCCTCCTCCCCTTCCCGAGCCACGGGCAGGCAGTGGGGTGGGCGGAAGTGCCACTGTGAGCGCCACTGGCCGGAGGCGTCGGTGACCGGATGCCAGGCAGAGGCTCCGGGCCTGAGATTTCGAATCAGAAGGGATTCTCGAGCCATCCCTCAGGCAAGGGACGTGCCCTCGGGCAGGGACCACCAGCGGAGCCCTAAGCAGGCTTCACTCTGCCCCTGAGCGCTCCCAGGAGATGGCTCCCGTGGGCACTAGCAAGGAGGGCTCTGCACCGCCTTTCCCTCCCTCCCTCCATTTGCATTCCGTCCGCAACATCCGGCAGCCGCCTGGGCCAGGCCCAGAGCCGGGGACTGCAGACACAGAGGTGAGTGACGAGAGCGCCCTCCCTCTGAAGAGCCCACAGCCTAGAAGAGAAGGTTGGGGACGGCTCAACAAATGATGACAACAGCATGCACCAAGTGCTTTCACAAAGCAGGGGGCGCGATGTTCCTGGAGCGTGTTAGATTCCCGGGCACACGAGACCCTGCAGAAGGCTCAGTTCAGAGAGGTGGAGTCCGGGGTTCAATCAGCCTGCCCCAATCCTCCAGAAGCGTTTCCAGCTCCCACTTCAGGCACGGGAGTTTCTCTCTGCTGGGCGTTAGCACGCACGCGGGGGACCAAGCCCCAAGCTAGAAGCTCAGCTCTGGGGCCGCCCAGCGGCACAGCCATCCCAGCCCAGCGGCCAAGGGCCCCTTGTGCTGAGAAAAGGCCTCCCCGCAAGGATTCTGCCGACATGGAGGACCAGGACTCGGGTGCCCTCAGACCATCTTAGTTTAGGCAGAGTGGAGACGCCGCGGCTACCGCAGCTCCGGGCTATTCCAAGACATGGTGCATTTGAGAAATAAGAGCCTGACCCGCCTTCCCTCCAGACGTGGCCTCCCTTGCACCTGACTCTCTCATTGCCCTGGAGGGGGAAACATATTGCTTCTGGCTATGACCCTGAGAGCGACATGCGCATCCGCCTTCCCAACCAGCCGTCTCCTACTCCTACTTGGGACGGGAGCCAGACCCCGCACGGAGGCGCGCTCAGGAAGGGAGCGCTTCTGAGGCAGGATCTGTGGAGCCAAGGCCTTCCTGACTCCAGGGCCTTCACTGCTTGTCCCCACACTCGGGCCACCCTCTGTGTCCAGGAGCCAGCGTGGTGCTGGTCAGGTGTCAGGCGACGCTTTGAATCTTACAGCAAATGCCCCCTTGACCTCTGTGGTCAACTGACCGATGGGGAACGGGGCAGAGCAAGGAAGGGGCCAGCCGACCTGGCCCCCTACACAGGGGTGCCCACACCCCCTTGCCCCTGGCAGAGGCTGTGTGCGGCCTCTCCTCAGGCACTGGCAACCCCAGAATGTGTGCCCACATCACGCCAGACACCGAGACATGCTGAACTAGACCAACTGCAAACAGGCCTTGGCCCTGGCCGTGTTTCTGGGTTTCTCTGGGGGATGAAGTCATGTCTGCCTTCATTGTGGCATACTTCAAGCTAGGGGTCTGAGTCACATTTTGTGCAGAGCGGGAAAGGCCAGAGGGGCCCCCTGATCCAGAGCGGGTGCTGCCCATCACAGTCCAGGGGCCAGACCCAGCTCTAGGTCCTGCCTGGGTCAGGGGTCGCCACCAGGGAAAATCCCCTCCAGGCCACACTTCCCTTGCCTGGGCTCACTCTGACACTCCCCTAGCAGGTCAGATGGATCTAGATGCTGCTAGAAGGCGGGGCTGGGTACTGGCAAGCCACAGAAGACACGTATCACAAGTAACACGCGCTTGTCTGTGTCAGGCAATGTGCTAATGGTTTACATGGGTTAACTCATTGAACTCCCACACAGACACTATGAGAGGTGCCGTGACTCTCCCCGCTGCGTTGATGAGGCACTGAGAGGTTATGAGGCTTGCTCAAGGTCACCCAGTTAGCAAGCGGCGAGGCCAGGATTTAAACCCTAAGAATAGGAATTTAGAGCCTGCACTCTTACCCACAGCACTATGCACTCAAATTCCTCATTTAACTTCGGACATACCACAGTGGCTTCTCCTAACCAGCAAGTTTACTGGTTAACAGCGCATGCTCTGAAGTGCACAGCAAAGCAGACCTGGGTTCTAACTGCGTGACCTTGGGAAGGTCTCTTCGTCGCTCTGGGCCTTAGTTTCCTCATCTACAAAATGGGATAAGAGGACCTGCCTCACAAGAAGTGAAAATATGATCGTGTACTTAGTACAGTGTCTTTCACCAGGAAGCAACTCCCAGATGTTAGCAATTAATCACTTATAAATATATTTCCTTGGCTGCGCATAGGTGATCTGCCCAATACTTAACCGATTATTAGCTGTGTGACCCTGGGCAGGTCATTTCATTGTCTTCTTTCTGTAAAACACTGGATGGCATAGTGCATTCCACAAGCAAACCCAGGCTGGGCAGTGGGGAGACGGCACCTTCCAGCTGGCCTGGGATTTAAAACTTCATCCCAGAAAAGCTACAAAGTAAGCATCTACACACACACACACACACATTGAAATGCAAAAAGCCTGTGACCTTCCCACAGTCTCTGGGCCAGTGGTGTGCCCCACCCCCACATCTGCCCCAGCTTCCTTTCCTGCCGTCTCTCCACTGCACTGCTCTCCACTTAGCACCTGGCAAATTACTGTATGTTTTATTTATCCTTATTCACCATCTCCCCCACCCCCACTCTATCGTAAGCTCCAAGTGGGCAGGGACCTTGATGGTCCTGTTCCCTGCTGTATCGCGGGCTCCAGGAATAGAGCCTAGCACACTGGGTACTCAGTAGGCGTAAATGTGTGCTCAGTGAATGGAAGAAGGAATGAGCAGCCCCTGAGGGCCGTCCTGCCTCCCCATCGAGGGCTCCCCGAGTCAGAATTGGCTCCTCCAGCTGCCCCTCTCGCAGCCGCTGAGCTGGAGAAAATCAAGTCAGTAGGCTTCACAAGGCACAGATACTTAACAGAAAGAGCCAGAAAGATGGCTAATGAATGGCTTTATTTAACATGACAGTGCGCCCTGCACTGGGCTAAGTACTCCGTATGCATTCACTGTGTTAATTCACTAATCCTTATCACAGCCTGTCTCCAATTCACAGGGCACAAAACCAAGGCACAGGACAACTAATTGCACAGGAAATCACGCTTGGGCAGTCGGCTTTCAAAGCACACAGTCCTGACCTCGGTGTGCCAGGGCCTCCCAAGGGTTCGCGGAGCTCCCCGCCAGCTTCCTGCCTTCTTTCCCCCCAGATTCTCCTATCTTCCCGCTGCTCCTCAGTTACAAACATCTCCCGCAGAGGCATGTCTCTGCTCGCAGGCGTTCATTCAACAGCCAGGTGCTGAGGACCTACAGGCGCCAGTCACTGTTTCAGGCTGGGAAGGGTCCCTTCCCACCCCGGGGCACACCGAGACTCCCCAGGGCCGATGGTTTTGTTCTTTCTTCTCGAGGACTTAGGACTAGAGAAGTGCCCATCTAGGGGCTGGGGGGCCAATGGGGTCTGGCCCTGATATGACCTGGGAAGGAACCAGCCCTCTCTTGTGGGCAGAGAAGGATGCCCCCCCCCCCCCCCCGCTACATCCTTCCCCCAGCCTGATCCTCTTCCCCAGCCCTGGGATCCTCCCTCCTCCCAGCTGATCACAAAAATGCCTTCTTTGCCTAATTATTACATATACTAATTATTTTCGTTTACATGCCTAGCTTACCATTTATGTCTAATTATTGTGCAGCCCAGAAACAATCATGCATACCATTAAGAATGTATCAGGGTAACTGCAGCGGATTTCACTTAACTTCAGTACCAAATGGTTGGCGTGTGATTCATCTCCGTGGTGTGTGGTTCCCATGGCATGAAAGCTCCCTAAACTGAGTTGGGGTCAGGAGCAGGGACGCTAGAGTGGGTCACTCTGCTCTGTGATGGTGCAGAAGAAGGAGTAAGAGGACCGGTAATGGCTATAATTTGTTGAGCACTGATGTGGTCACCCCAGCTACCTTATCAAGCACTGCATACACATTATCTCCTCTAAACTTCAAGGCCGCCCGATTATTAAAGTGGAGGCAAGTAACGCATCCAAGCGCACACAGCTGGGAACGGCATTCTGGGGCTCAGGTGCAGATGTGTGACGTCGGAGCCTGACCTCTTTACTACCTTCTAGGCACCTGCCCACCGAGAGGCACAAGGGGGGCTCCGGGGGCGCCCAGGAGGCCATGTGGCCCACCCGCCTCATTCTCCCAAAAACAGGAGACTGAGGCAAGAGCGGGGAAGTGGCTTGCCCAGCCAGATCAGGCCAGACTGAGACCAGGGCCCAACACTTGGCCCCCTGCTGCTCTGGAGGAAAGGCGCCCTGGGAACAGAAGCGGCATCTCCGAACTCCGGCCCATCACTCAAGGCTGACGCAGGCAGCGACGGGCACCTCTCTGCTGGGTCATGACCTTGGTCAAGAACCCCATTTGCTCCCATTCTCGAAAGCCAGCCAGCTCTAAGCAGCACTCCCTCCGGAAGATGCCTGGTCTCTTTCTTCCCCTTAGGTCCTTCCTTTTCTAAACACGCATCCCCCCCTTCACTCTTGCATTTATCTTTACTCTGGAGGTGTTAAACAGCATTTAGTGAGTGCTTACTATGGGCTGCTTATTATGCTAAGCGGTTTACATCTACTTTCCCATGTAATCCTCGAAGTACTCATGTGGGGTGGAAACGATCCCTCGTCATCTCCCCACTTTCCAGCCAAGGGCTCTGAGAAGCCCAGAGAGGGTAAGTGGCATGCCCAAGGTCACACAGCTTGGTGAGGTCAGTGCACAGATCCACAGCCAGGTGTCCCTGGTTCCAGAGCCTGCCCTCTGAGGTCAAGGCACAACGTGAAGTTTCTTAACACCAGTTCTGCTGGCTGCCAGCCTGGCCTCACATTTCTTTTTCTTTGCTAGGCAGCCAAAAGCAAACACTCCGTGTTTTGAGCCCAAAGATTCAAAGTGGCTCTAAAGTTGACTTCCGTCCTACTCCAGAGCTTTGGGCTCTGCCAACAGTTATGAGCACTTTCAGGGACCAGGCTAGATTCTAGGAAGTGTTTCTAGAAAGGTCTCTGCTTCTGCGTCCCGGGATCTGGAACGCCACAGACCAGGAAGTCTCTTCTGGCCTAGTGTCAGAATTATCAAAGAGCAAGAAAACAGTATTCTAGTTGCTGCGAGCGTTCACTGTTCTAAAGCTCTTGGGCTTTCTGAACTCTGAGCTTGGGCTGCCCGCGGGACCCTTCCCATTGCCTATAGTAGGTTACCGACGCTTCC
>JAPYYM010000306.1:0-14861 GCA_028534135.1 Potos flavus
TATGTTGAGTGAAATAAGTCAAGCGGAGAAAGTCAATTATTGTATGGTCTCACTTATGTGTGGAGCATAAGGAAAAACATGGAGGACATTGTGAGAGGGAGAAGAGGGATGAATTGGAGGAAATCGGAGGGGTGAAGAGCCATGAGAGACTGTGAACTCAGAACAAGGGACTGAGAGTTTTGGAGGGGAGGGAGTGGGGTGATGGGCGAGCCTGGTGGTGGGTATTGAGGAGGGCACGTATTGCATGGAGCACTGGGTGTGGTACATAAACAATGAATCTTGTAACACTGAAAAAATAAAATAAAAGTATTTGGGGAAAAAAAATAAAAAATAAAAATAAAAATGGCTGTGCCCAAATTTCTGAGAATCAGCACACTAAGCTAAATGGAGTGAATTAAAGGATTGTTAAGGGAAACTTTCATGATAATAAAGTTTTGCTTTTTTGACTATTTAATATTCAGAAACTCACATGAGGGTGAAATTCCACTATGATTCATAGAAACTTTGAGTTGAGGCCAGGCAAGGGAGACAGGAGGGTCGATGAAACACAAAAGTACTAAGGAGATAATGATGCCAAGAGAAGCTTGTGGCCAAGCCAAGAGCTTCTCATATGTTCTCTGCTGAGTTTCTAGGGTTTGGTTTTAGGAGAACCTAAATGTGAAGGCAAAGAGATGAGGGCACAAGGATAAAATGTCCTGATTCTTTTCTTTCTCTCCACAGGGGGTTTGGCCTCAGTTATCTACACAGACACCCTCCAGACCATCATCATGCTGATAGGTTCTTTTATTCTCATGGGATATGGTAAGTGATGACAGTGTGTACAGTGCCCTATGGCTAGAAATGATGAGACTGCTCTTTACTGCTGCCTCCCTGTTCTACATGGTCACACTTTCTAACCATTAATAGAATTTACATCATTGAAACATCTGCCTAACTTCTTTCTTGCTATACTATCTCAGCATGAGGGAAGAACTTAACTTCCTTTAAAAAAATTCTTCCTCAGGTTCAATCTTAATATGTTTGTGTTTGGAATCAACAAAATCAGTGTCACTGAGTTGGTTTTTTGCAAAAATATTGGGACACTGGATTCAATGCACAGAAATGATTTATATAGAACCTTCACAAAATGAAGGATTAAATATAAGATTAATGGTTTAAGATAATGATATCTGACTATTAACTTCATTATGACTGATTCACATGGAAATCATTAAAGTATGTTACTCCCTCTGCTGTTGAAATATACAAGCAGAGGTTGGATTTTCCTTTACGACTCTCACTTAATTAGTATCAATTCATTCTCTTAAATCATGCAGCAAGCACTATTAATGAATTTAATTAACAGCTTGCCTATTTTTGTTTTCTTTCGTCATGGTAAATCTTATCTTTGCCCAGGAAATCCATGTGCATATGAAAGTAAGTGTCTTTTCATTCCTCCCCTTGTCTTGCAGCCACAATGTTCCAACCGCCAAGCCACACTGAATACAATTCTGACTATGCATGCACCTAATCACAAGCCACACTGAATCCAATTCTAAATATGCATGTACCTAATTACAGAGCTTGAAGATAATGTGAAGCAAAAACTGATAAAACTGTAAAGACAACAAATCCACAAAGAGAGTTGGTGATTTTGACACAACATGGATACCATTAGTCACATGTGGCTATTTAAATTTGAATTAATCAAAATTTAAAATTCATTTTCTCACTTGCATAGTCATATTTCAAGTGCTCAGTATATGCCTAGTAGTTTTCATACTGGGCAGCACAGATATAGAACAGTTCTATCATGGCAGAAAGTTCCATTGAACAAAGCAGCTCCAGAGACAACTGCTAGTACCCAATTCCTTGCAAACTTTCTATTTAGCAAACTTCTATGCTATTCTTACTTATGGTTCTTTGATGTCTAGCTTTGGTGATGTACCTCTGGAATTACCTTCTCCTACCCTTAGGATGAAGAAGGGGGGATTCTCATCTCCCAGAATCTTTCATGTATTGCTGTTACAAACCATATTCCCCTTAGCAGAACAATTTCCTTGTATGGTCTGTATCCTTCATTGGATTGCATTCCTGTCTTGCACATTCATTTTGCACAAAATCCCAGCACAATGCTTGGCACATACAAACATTTTCATGCTAAATGATATAAGTAATGAAGAAGTAAATTAATGTCAACCACAACTCTAAGGATTCGTACTCTGACGAATTTTGCACCGTTCGACCTTATCCTAGGTGGACCCAGATGCCCGGGGTCATCTTTCTTCTTTCTAGGGTTTCTATCCAATACGGTTCTTTTCTACACTTCTCTTGCTTTTCCAGACCCCCAGTGGTCTGAGTCGCACCATTTCACCCCACCACACATAATCTGCTGCCTCCAATTTCTGTTCCTTATCTTCTCATTTTTTATTCTAGCATGAGTAGAATACAGTATTGCGTCAGAAAAACCAGACTGTGCATAAGGTCAGAATAGCCAGGTTTTGTGTCAGGAAGAGAGACCATTGCTTCTGGCCCTTTCAGAGGAGTTGGGGCTTTCTGATGGCTAATTCTGTTAGTCTCACTCTGTTACCTCGCCTTCATATTTATTTCTGTTCTGGATGGTTGTGAGATATCAATATCAGTCTGTTGGAAAACAGTTTTATTTTTACCATAAGCCTAGGCACTAAAAAATTTTTTTCAAGAGCGACATAAGAAGAAAGGTTAAAGGGTGATTTGCTTTGTCTACATTGTGAAAGCATGATAGCATTGCCAATGCCGGTGAAGGTACTGGAAAGACATGGATCCTCTGAGAACACTGAGGATTTGATCAGGCTGATTGGAGATGCTTGGATACCTCCACCATAAAGGAATAATTATGAACACCAGGTGTCTTAGATTTCTGTGAAACATTTCATGTTATCTAATACCTTTACAGCATTTACCGAAGTGGGAGGCTATGAGAGTTTTACAGAAAAGTACATGAATGCCATCCCAACCATAGTTGAGGGGGACAACCTGACAATCAGCCCCAAGTGCTACACTCCTCAGGCTGACTCCTTCCACATTTTCCGAGATGCTGTCACTGGGGATCTTCCTTGGCCAGGAACAATATTCGGAATGACCATAGTAGCTCTGTGGTACTGGTGCACAGATCAGGTAAAGTATGTGTGTGGTGTATAAAGTATGTGTGTGATGTTTATGTTGCTCTTTTTCTTCTCATAGAAAAGCATCTAGTTTCTATTTTGTACACACATACACATACATGCACATGCACACACACATTGTTTAAGAAGTCTAACACTTCTACAAGGCTTGTTATGAAAAATAAATGTTTGTTGTCCTGCTCTCTATTCTATTTCTTGTCTCTCAAAAGCAAACACTTTTGGCTCCTTCAGTTAAGTATTTTGGTTTGTATTTCTCTTTTCTAAATCTTTGTACCAGTACATGGTTGGTGAACCATTGGAGTGGATGTCACCACCTTGGAGCTCATTAGGAATAAATGCTCGCAGATGTTACCCAGACCAACTGAATCAGAATTACTTGTAAATTTGATCCCCAGGTGACTTAAATAAATGCTTGTATTGCTCCCTTTTGGTTTTCCATTTTTGGATTTTTGTATTGTCTTCCAATAATTGAATTCTCCAGTAAGTTCCTAAGAAAAACAGGAGATAAATTTATTGTGGATTTGTCTTCATATTTGAAAATGTCTTCACTTCAGCCTTTCTTAAGTTGATCCTCTGGCCATGTACACATTTCTAGGTTGGAAATAATTTTCCCAAAGACATAAATTCGTTGTCTTCTGACTTCCACCATTACTGGTGAGAAGCCTGAAGTTATTCTTGATCCTTTGGATGTAACCTGTCTTTTCTCTGTGGAAGTTTGTGTTTTCCTTTGGAGACCTTCCACTTTTGGGTGTTGGTCTTCCCAACTGGTTTTCTAGTGTTCTTATCTATCATCTCTTGGTCCTTTTGCACTACTTTCGAGATTTCCTCAATATTATCCTCCAGTTTTCTGCCTTTGTATTTATAACTCTCAAGATATTTTTTGTTTTTTTAGATGTTCCTTTTTATAGCCCTCGAGTTTATTTTTGTTTTTTGTTTTGAAGTTTTCTTCATCCTCTGTAGTCTCTGCCAACTCAAACCTATAATTTCACAATTTTAACCCATCTTGGACCAGTGGTCACTTGTGGTGTCAGTGAGGGATCAGATTTCTTTTCTTTATATAATAAACTGATTTTCTCAACGTATCTACCAAAGAGTGCATCCTTTCATTGATTTCTGCAGCTACCTTTATTATTTACATTTGCCTCTGACCATCTGACTTATCTCCTGTAAGCGACCTCACATTCACTCTTAGATTTGATACCTGACCCTGCTTGTCTGCTGACAGGCCTCCCCTCCTCACCTGTAATTTGTGTTGTCCCTCCAACTTTCTGTTTCAAGCCCTCTGTCTAAAGATGGCACCTGTTCCCCCAGCAATGAGTGACACTGTTGCTATCCCTAATAGATTTCTCTCTCCAAAGAGAATGAAACATAAAAAACCATCCCTATATTCTGACATTCCTTGAGAAGAGAAATGTCAAGAAGTTATGGCATTATAGGTAGAAATCCTGCTTTACTAGAAAATTCTTAGTTAAGGGATTGCACAACTTAAGTGGAAATTGTGAAATTATACACATTGAATTTCCCAGGACCACTATATTTGATTCATAACTCAATGATGTCCACAGAATATTCTGAAGAAATCTAGAGATGAATGTCTCAGGGTTCTCTTCTGATGGCTGCCTGACTCTTATGTTTCTATGGCAACGAGTTTGATTTCCCAAGGGGACAATTCCTCCCTAATGGTGGAGAGATACTGATGAGTATGTGGTTTATTTGGTGCCTACAACACTAAAAGGACAACTTAAACACACAACTTGTGACAAAGACCAGTAGTGATAGCTTTGTACTTGGAGGAGCACATGGCCATTGTTCCAATGCAGCCTGGGAGCTATAAACATTTTAATAGTAGTGATGTGTATTGACTCCTATGTATCAAGAGTCTTTCAAACATTATACCAAATATTCAAATGTCCTGCAAGAGATAACCCTTTTATTTTTTTATAACAAGTTTTTTTAAATTATATTCAATTAGCCAACATATAGTACATCATTAGTTTTTGATGTAGTGTTCAACAATTCATTAGTTGTGTATAAAATGTGAATGTGAAATGTAATCACAAGTTTACAAATACTTCTAGAAGTTACTAATTATTGACATTTCAATTGACCAATTTATATCCTTCTCAAAAGTTAAAGTTACCATTAATTCTTTTCTTCCATTTTTTCTTTTCTACTTATTTTTTATTACGTTCAACTGAAGATAACCCTTTTAGAGATGAAAAACCTGCATCTCACAAGGCCAAATATTCATATAAGTAGAGCAGAGATTCGAGTTCTGATTTTACTCTGAAGTCCATTATTTTCCACTATTCATGGCCTCATATCTTATTGTAACATTAATCCCTGAAAAGAAGCACTCACCTTCTTTGACATCATCCTCTAGTTGTTTCATGCCTATGTCATGTTTTCCTGGCAGGTAATCGTGCAGCGCTGCCTATCAGGTAAGAATATGTCTCACGTGAAGGCCGCCTGCATCATGTGTGGGTACCTGAAACTACTGCCCATGTTCCTCATGGTGATGCCGGGAATGATCAGCCGCATCCTATACACAGGTAAGTCATTGATTCATAAATCCTCTTTCTTTTATGCTTGAATTCTAAGTAGTGGTTTTAAGGTGTATTAAAAACTTGATAAGATAGAAAACCTATTATGAATGGAAGTAAAGACACAATTCCAGGTGGAGAGAACAGTTTTTGCAGGGGCTCAGAAACGGGAAAATGTGGCACATTTGACACCTATATAGTAGGGAATGGCCAACAAAATTATTGTATACCTTCTTTATGGAAAATTACACACAAGAGACCAAAGACTTTCTCAAAACTTGGTAAAATACTGAAGTTATCCTGTTTAAGTGTAAAAAGCAAACTACAAAATACAATCTCAACAATGACTACAGTTTTGCAAAAAGGACATTTCTCTGTGGGAAAAGATTAGAAAAGAATAAAAATAAATAAAAATAAAAAACTAAGGGGTGCCTGAGTGGCTCAGTCGGTTATCTGCCTTCGGCTCAGATCATGACCCCAGAGCCCCAGGATTGAGCCCCATATCAGGCTCTCTGCTCAGTGGGGAGTCTTTCTCCCTCTGACCCTCCCCTTTCATGCTCTCTCTTTCACACTCTCTCTCTCTCTCTCAAATAAATAAATAAAATCTTTTTTAAAAAGAATAAAAAAAACTAAAAGAAGCTAATGTGGTGTTAGTATTCTGGGAGATTTTTTAAAAATCATTTTCTGCTATCTGTTGTCATATTGTGTAAGAAAAAAAAATTGCCAAGGTGTTGTAAAACTGCTACAGTGAAAGGAGACCTCATCCCACATGAGCAATCATCCCTGAGAACAATCACAAGTGGCACCTCTTCTTAGATGCAGGTGGAAAGCACTGGGCTAAATGACTACACACAGAACTAACTTCCTGAGTATTGTCGTGGCTGTGGTGATTGTTTTATCTCTGGAGTTCTGTGCCTCTGGGAGGATTTATGCTCTTGCAACTTTTCTGGAGGGTGAAATCAGCTCCCCGTGTTTGCTCTAATGCTCTAGCTGGGCCACAACCCAAAGAGGAACCCTGCTCCTTAGGTCAATGCAAGGGGAGCTACAGGTTTTTGCTCTGTTTTTTCCTCTCACCCATAATGTGCAATTGTCTCTATGTCCAATGGTTGTAGATCTTACCTGTTTGGGCCCCACTCACTGAACCTACTTATCTGAATCCCTCCTCAGAGAAGGTGGCCTGTGTTGTACCTTCCGAATGTGTGAAACACTGTGGTGTTGAAGTCGGCTGCACTAACTATGCCTACCCAATGATGGTGCTGGAATTGCTGCCTGATGGTAAGAAAATGTCCATGCTCAAATGAATGGAGAAAATGTAATGATAGTTAGATAGATGATAGATAGATGATAGATAGATAGATAGATGACAGAATGATTTCACTTATTTGTGGAACATAAGGAATAACATGGAGGACATTAGGAGAAGGAAGGGAAAAATGAAGGGGGGGGGGAATCAGAGGGAGAGATGAACCATGAGAGACTATGGACTCCAGGAAATAAACTGAGGGTTTTAGAGGGGAGAGGGTGGGGGGATGGGTTAGCCCAGTGATGGGTATTAAGAAGGGCATATGTTGCATGGAGCACTGGGTGTTATACACAAACAATGAATCATGGAACACTACACCAAAAAATAATGATGTACTGTATGGTTACTAACATAACATAATCAAAAAAATATAGATGATAGAGAGATGATAGATATAAGTATAGGTAATGGAAATTACTCAGCCTTTAAAAAAATGAAAACCTGCCATTTGCAACAACATAGATGGATCTAGAGGACATTATGCTTAGTGAGATAAGCCAGTTACAGAAGGACAAATACCACATAATGTCACTTATATGTAGAAACTAAAGAAGTGGAACTCATACAATAGAGTAGAATGGTGGTTGCTGGGGCTGAGGGGGGGAAATGGGAAGATGTTGGTCAAAGGGTACAAACTTGCAGTTATAAGATAAATAAGCTCTAGAGAACTAATGTACAGCAGGGTGATTATAGTTAACAATAATGTATGCTTAAAATTTGTTAAGAGAATAGATCTCAAGTATTCTCATCACAAAACAAGAAAACCATAACTATCTGAGGGGATGGATATGTTAATTAGCTTGCTTGTGGTAATCATATCACAGTGTACAGGTATATAAACATCACATTGCACACCTTAACTATATACAATTGTTATTTGTCAATCATACCTCAATAAAGCTAAAAAAAAAAGGAAAATGTTAATGCTGGGACTGCCTCAGTTAATTCTAACTTCCATTAATTCAATTGTCTTCATCGGACATTTCTTGAGCACTTTACGTAGGCTATCAGCCCTGTGCTGAGCCTGGGGAATACAGAGATGAATCAGATATAATTTCTATTAAAATAATCCTTACTCCTTTGGATTTAAGATTGTCTTCAAGGCAATCAAGAGGATTTAAGTGATGGATTTGTCAATAAAAGTGTTGGAACTAGAACCTTCTCATCTTTGGGTGCCTGGGTGGTATAGTCGATTAAGTATCTGCCTTTGGCTCAAGTCATGATCCTGAAGTCCAAGGATCAGCAGGGACTCTCCTCTCTCTTTCGCTCATTCTCTCTCTCTCTCTCTTTCAAATAAATAAAATCTTTTTTAAAAAGGTGTTGCATAAACTGTAAAAAAAAAAAAAGGTGTTGCATAGACATAAACTTATAAACTCAGAAAACTAGAAGCTATTTATCTTGCTTTCTTTAGACCAATTATACCCAAGTAATAGACCCCAATCTATGTAATTTACAACTATTTATCAAGTGCCTACTGTACTGCCCTGGTGCTTAGAAAACATCAGTGAAATAGCCACAAAATCCCACTTATCTTGGAACTTACATTCTAGTTTCATGAGATAGAAAATAAGTTACACACGTGAAAAAAGTAAATTACTAGGATACTAGAAGGTGATCTATGTTGGTCAAAAGCAAAGCAGAATATGGGGTTCTGCAACAACCAGGTGATCTTGTACCTTAGGTCCATCAAAGGTCAGCTAACACTGCTGTGATTTTTCTCCTTCCTGACACACATGAGCATTGTCAGGAGGAAGGGAGCATGACCCACAAATGACATCACCCATCTACCTCATTCCAACTTGGTCCTAGGAGTTTCAGTGGCATTACTAATAAGCAGAGAGAACTGGAGGATGAAGTGACCATAATATCTCAAAATTATTTGCTTTGCCCACCAAAAACTTCAACAGAACTACCTACTACTCTTTTCCCTCTCCAGTTCCCTAAGTCTTCAGGAAACCAAGAGGTTCTTGCCTAAAGAAAGATGGCACAACACTGTTTCCTTTCTCTGAAATTTAAGTTCCAGCAAATTATCTCTTAGTTTGTATTTATGACTAAATTCTGTACTGGATTATTCTCAAATCACCGGGAAATACATAGGAAATACTACATGATGATACATGTTGCCAGGAGCATCAGTTAGTAAATGTTCCAGGTGACACTTTTGAACAACTCTCTGGTTTGGCAAGTTCCTCATAAACCATGGAGTCTAATTCCTAGCTAATGTTTGCACTTTCATCTGGTCCTAGGACTGCGAGGTTTGATGATGTCAGTCATTTTGGCCTCTCTCATGAGCTCCCTGACCTCCATCTTCAACAGTGCCAGCACTCTCTTTACCATGGACCTCTACACCAAGATTAGGAAACAGGCATCAGAGAAAGAACTTCTTATAGCAGGACGGTGAGAGCACCCTGATTTGTGTAAAATGTCTCTGGAAAAGTGCAGAAATAAAAGTGAACTAGAGCCTTCTCTTCTTTGGATTCAGTGAAATAAATCATAGAATTCTAGAGTAGGGAAGGGACATTAAGAGGGTGTTAAATCCAACTTTATCTCTTTCCAGATACAAAACTTGGGACCATACTTTTATTTTGTTGTTGTTGCTGTTTCGTTTTTATTTTTTCAGTGTTGCAAGATTCATTGTTCATGCACCACACCCAGTGCTCCATGCAATACGTGCCCTCCTCAATACCCACCACCAAGCTCACCTAACCATACTTTTAAATGAAATAGTTGCTTTTTCAGACTTTCAAATGCCTCTCTGATTGTCTCTTATTACTTCCTCTCATCACACTCTCTTCCACCTACATCTTCATGAAACTCTAGTGTTTTTCATGGGGTATAAATTTCCCACCTACTCTCATCAGCTAATACATTGTCTCTAGAAGTTTCCATTTATATCTCAAGAAGCAGTCACAAATTAAGTCACCCACACACTACAACAGGAGTTGTATTCAACTGCATCCATTAAGAAATGGGGTGTTGGGGTGCCTGGGTGGCTCAGTGAGTTAAAGCCTCTGCCTTCGGCTTGGGTCATGATCTCAGGGTCCTGGCATCGAGCCCCACATTGGGCTCTCTGCTCAGCAGGAAGCCTGCTTCCCTCTCTCTCTCTGCCTGCCTCTCTGCCTACTTGTGATCTCTCTCTGTCAAATAAATAAATAAAATCTTAAAAAAAAAAAAAAAAGAAATGGGGCATCATTGCATGGAGCACTGGGTGTGGTGCATGAACAATGAACCTTGGAACACTGGAAAAATAAAATTAAACTTAAAAAAAAGAAAGATCAGACATAAAATAATAATAAAAAAAAGAAATGGAGTGTCGTAGGGTAGCTCTATTTTTAATTTTTTGAGGAATCTCCACACTGTTTTCCAAAGCGGCTGCACCACCTTGCATTCCCACCAACAGTGAAGGGGGTTCCCCTTTCTCCACATCCTCTCCAACATTTGTTGTTTCCTGTCTTGTTAATTTTGGCCACCCAAAGATATAGATGTAGTGAAAAGAGGGGCCGTATGTACCCCAATGTTCATAGCAACAATGGCCACACTAGCCAAACTGTGGAAAGAGCCAAGATGCCCTTCAACAGACAAATGGGTAAAGAAGATATGGTCCATATAGACAATAGAATATTATGCAGCCATCAGAAAGGACGAATATCCAACTTTTGTATCAACATGGACGGGACTGGAGATTATGCTAAGTGAAATAAGTCAAGCAGAGAAAGTCAATTATCATATGGTTTCCCTTACTTATGGAGCATAAGGAATAACATGGAAGACATTAGGAGAAGAAAAGGAAAAGTAAATGGGGGAAATCAGAGAGGGAGATGAAGCATGAGAGACTGTGGACTCTGAGAAACAAACTGACGGTTTTGAAGGGGAGGGGAATGAGTGAGCCTGGTCGTGGGTATTAAGGAGGGCACATATTGCATGGAGCACTGGGTGTGGTGCATAAACAATAAATCTTGGAACACTGAAGAAAATAAAATAAAATTAAGATGTTAAAAAAAAAGAAATGGGGTGTCAAGAGAAACTGATCACTTATATAAAAGATAGTAGCTTGCTGAACACAGTAACAATTGCTTAGTAAATTAAGTACTTGCATGGAAAATTCCAAGGACTCACTTGGTCCAGATTTTGACTCTGGAAAAATGCTATAGAAGAAGAACAGTAAGGCATCTATGTTTCTGTGGTAGAGAAAGTTTTAAGACCTGAATTCAGTAAGCCCAAGAAGCAGAAGTCCACTAATAGGCATATGATCTTGGGTATGAATACCTTTTAGGTCTCAATAATAAGTTAATGAATTTTTTCTTTCTCTCTCTCTCTTATTAAATGCCTCCTAGGTCCCAGACTACAAATATGAAAAAGGACATATATGTGAAAAATAATTTCCTGCTTTGTAGAATTCATGCCTTTGTTGGGAAGATAGACAATTAATAAATATATTCTATGTTTAATGACAAAAAGTGCTAGGAAAAAATTAAAGCAGGATTAAAGATGGGGGCTCCTCAAGATAGCTGTTCAGGGAGTCTTCCCTGAGGAGGTAGCATTTGAGGACAGCCCTATGGGAAGTGTGGGAGTAAACCCAATGGCTCTGTGGGGATGGAACAGTAAGTGCTGAATTCTTACAACAATCACGCGTGCAGTGTATTTAAGGACAGCAGGGGTGGGATTGGCACATGACGAGCAAGTGGAAGCATGATAAGAACCAAGGTCTAAAAGGTAGCTAGAGGGGCGCCTGGATGGCTCAGTGGGTTAAAGCCTCTGCCTTTGGCTCAGGTCATGATCTCAAGGTCCTGGGATCAAGCCCCACATCGGGCTCTCTGCTCAGCAGGGAGCCTGCTTCCCCCTCTCTCTGCCTGCCTCTCTGCCTACTTGTGATCTCTCGCTCTCTGTCAAATAAATAAATAATATATTTTAAAAACTAAAAAAATAAAAGGTAGCTAGAGGTGAAATTATGTAGGACCATGTAAGCCATAACAAGACTTTGGATTTTATTCCACATGTGATGGAAAACAACTGAAGATAAGAGAGCAAGGAAGGTATATGATTTGCTTCCCAATGATGATAACAAGGAGAACAAGGGTAGTGGGTATTATGTGTTTATTAAACTTTATTATCTAGGAATCGTGCTCGGACTTTCCATGGTTTATCACATTTAATTATTGCAAGGTTGCAGAAGTTTGACGAAGCTTCAGTGAGACACTTGTGCCTCAGTCTCCTGCCCAAATGCTTGTTCCCCACTTCTCCCCCACCTCTCTGTTTCAGGTGAGCACAGAGAAGTAATGTATTCCAGTAAATTATGTTTATTTATACAATAAGCACAGAATATTGTGGAGTTTAGCATTAGTCATTCTCCCTGGACCCCACGAACCTCTAAAAAGTTTTTAGCAATATTTTAACCAATTCTTTCTACCTCACAAAGTACTCAAGTAGTAAAATGCACAAATTAACATTTCTGGCCAATTCACTCAACATTTTGGAATAAAGGATATTTTAATTCTAACCTGTGCAGACTGACTTAGTTTTCCTCACACTAGGAAAAAATATCAAAATGGGAATCACTTTCTTTATCATACAAATAATTATTTACTCATAGAAATAGTGTGGTAGTTTTTTCTAAATGATATATTACATAAATTGCATTAGAGAATTATTAACAAGTTGGTAACATTTGAACTGTTATGAATGGATGTTTAACCTTATAGTTGAAGCTGTTGTTACTAATTATAGACAAGCAATTGTTTTATTGTCATTTTGCTAACCAACGGTCATTAAACATGGCATGGCTTCATGTGAGGTCACGGAGTTTGATTTTATTTGGAAAATCAGTGAATGACCACAATAATGAATTCAAGAACAAAAGCACAATAGAAGTACCAGTAATGCTTTTGTTTAATATTTAAATCATTTTGTTTTCTCCCCAGGCTATTTATCATTCTATTAATTGCCATCAGCATTTTGTGGGTCCCACTAGTGGAGGTATCTCAAAATGGACAACTGTTCCATTATATAGAAGCAATTTCTAGCTACCTTGGGCCTCCTATTGCGGCTGTATTCCTGCTTGCCATCTTCTGTAAAAGAGTTAATGAACAAGTAAGTAAAAATCAGAAAACTTCTCCCCAACTAGAGTGAGAAAGTTATTTCTTTCACTGGTAGAAAAATACATTCTTTCCACCCTGTTTATACAACTCAAAGCCCATCTCAATTATAATTGTAGTCAGCTACAATTCCTGATTCTCACTGAAGTGTGTAAATATATAGGGCACACTTATAGTACAATCTTTATATTTCTTACAAAATATTATATACATATATGACACAATGATGAGGAACACAAGTTTTGGAGTAAGACTGATAGGACCCAATACTGGCTATACCATTTTATATCATTGTGATCTTAAGCAAATCATTTGATTCTGTGTAGAATGAAGATAATCATAGTGCCTAACTGATAGGATTGTTTAAGGATTAAAAGATTTTTTTAAAATGTGAAGTGCTCCAGTTCCATCCATGTTGATGCAAATGTTGGGTATTCATCCTTTCTGATGGCTGAGTAATATTCCATCGTATATATGGACCACATCTTCTTTATCCATTCATCTGCTGAAGGGCATATCAGCTCTTTCCACAGTTTGGCTATTGTGGATATTGCCATTATGAACACTGGGGTGCATGTAGCCCTTCTTTCACTACATCTGTATCTTGGGGGTAAATGCCCAGTAGTGCAATTGCTGGGCCATTATTGATTCTTAGTGGAGAAAGCAGGTAGGATGATAATTATGATCTACTCAAATGAGCTTCTCATCTTTTCTAAATACTCTGATTCTATTATTTTCTTTGCAGGGAGCCTTCTGGGGTCTAGTCACTGGACTTGTGATTGGCCTCATTCGCATGATTGCAGAATTTGTCTATGGAACAAGTAGTTGTTTGGCTACCAGTGACTGTCCCAAGGTCATTTGTGAAGTGCACTATCTGTACTTTGCCATCATTCTCTTTTTTGTTTCTGTACTGGTCATCCTGGGAATTTCCCTGCTAACAAAACCCATTCCTGATGTACATGTGAGTAATGAGTAGTAGATACACGCTCATTTTAAAATAAGAGTTCCTTGCCTTTCAGGGGATTGGGAAATGGGCTTCAACCTCAAAAAAACTTCACAACGCATTTGGGAGGTAAATCTTCATCTTTGTTATAGGATACCAGGAAGAAAGTAATTACTGTTGCCTAAGAGATTGGAAAAGACCACAGCAGAGCCCTCATCTGAGCTGGTACTATATAGTGGCAAGTAGAATTTCCTATACAACACAAACACGGACAAAGATTTTTACTTTAAAAAAAAGCACATGGTACCAGGTGACAGGAAAAAGAAAAATAGAACAATGAGAAGCCTTTCAAATTGGCATAAAGGTTTAATATTAATATGTTGAGTTTTGGAAAGGATGTTGGGAAATGTCCACTCTCCAACACTGTTGGTGAATGTATGAATTTTATAATTTGTAGGAAGGTAATTGGGCAGTATTTATCAATTAAAGTTCTCATACCTTGTGAGCCAACAACCACCTTTCTATGAGCTTATTGTGTAGAAATACTTGCACAAGTAGGAAAAATATATGTAGAATGATTTTCTCTGCCAAAGGTTTCTGGTAGGAAAAAAATGAAGACAACCCGAATTTCTCTTGCTAGTGGAATGAATACACAATAGTACACTGAATACTATGCAGCTGTTCAAGAACCTGAAGAGCTCTATTATTTGCTTTTTTAAATACCCATGATATGGTTAAGGGGTTAAATGCCCATGATATGGTTATTTGCAAGAATATATACTATTATATAATACTACTCTTTGAAAATAAAATACGCATACATATATTTGTCTAAGT